>VZTO01021630.1:21708-43564 GCA_013400615.1 Syrrhaptes paradoxus
CTTGTTACTTGTTACAGAGTAAACAATCCTTATCTGTGCATTCATAATTGTAATTTACACAAAATGATAGTTGTTTTAGGGATTGATATACAGACAAACACACCAGTAGTGCCTTTTAACTGCTTCCAGTGAAACAATTCTTTCTCTGCTTACTTTCAAATGGCACTGAGGTTTATGCCCAGCTTTAAAAATGTTGTATGATGACGTTGTCTCTGCAGATTCTTTTTGGAATTGGAAACACTACCCATAGGGAGAGGGTCCTGGACAATGATGGATCAATACCTCTGCAGCTTTAGAACCAAACTGCCCCAGACTAATGCTAATTGAGTTCCAAGCTTACATAGTGCAGATCAGAAAGTAGTTGAGGAATCCATCAAAATGTATGAAAATAAAATACAAATCGCAAAGAAGCATGACATTCCTGCTGTCCGGACTGTAGTACAGTATGATGACTGTAGAAGTTCCACTGTCCATTGTTAATTGTCAAGAGGGTTTTTTTTGGGTTGCAGTTTTTGTATAGATATAGACAGTGCATGATAAATCATTTGGGACATAGTTTTTGTTTTCCATGGGTTAATGCAACTATAAGAACAAAACAAACTCCAAAGTATTAAGCACAGCCAGGATAGGAAAATCATTCCTTCGTTTACTCCAGCAGAATAGAAGAGGTGTAATTCCACTCAAGACAATATTGATGGAAAGCCTGCACTGAAGGGAAAGAATCAAGTCCTGAAAGTGAAATGATAGTAAGCTGCAGTGAAGGGAGAAAAATCAAGGAGGCAGAATATTTATCACCTGTCTGTTGGCTTAGCTGTAGCAGAGAAATGGCTTGATAAAGGGCTCTATGACAAATACTTACATAACCCTATTAATTTTTTAAATACCACAAAATCTTTAATATTTTAAATCCCACAAAACTTGGAGAAGGGAAATGTGATTATTCCATTGGGAGTTGAGAAACTGAGGCAAAGGCAAAGACATTTCAGAATATGCTGGAAAAGAAGAAACTGAATTGAATTCTCACAAATCCTAGAAACATCCTCAGAACTAAGTCATTCTTCTTTAATTGCCAACTGTTATACTGGGAGCCGGATGCAAATTTTGGTAAAATCAGCAGATAAGTACACATACAGACACAACAAAACAATCATTGCCTTCAGCAAGCTTCAGTTTGGTTTCCAAATTCTTCAGTTCAGTTAATAAATGCTTGTTTATAGGCAACTTCAAGTTTTCCTGATTAACTTGAAAACAGAATCCAAAATTTTCTTGGAGACAATTCCACCAGTTCCCAGTCTCTATTAACCCTGGCTTCCCCTTCTTTCTCTTTGAGAAAAAGTAAAAAGAAAAGTAAAAAGGAATAGAAAAAAAAAAGGGCCTTTAATTCCTTCTCCCACTGTGTGACCTTGCAGAGTTGCAGGAGTTAAATGGAGCACAGTTTGGGAACATCCATTGTTCTAATCACAGCTGCTCCAATACCATATTGTCAGTGAAATGGAAAAGAAATTAGCAGCTCATTTTGTGCGACGTGAACTTTCTCTCTCGCTCTCCTGCTTGATGAGAACACTCTCTTTGATAAATCAGCCATCATACCTTATTGCCATGCAGAGACTGGAAGTAAAAAAATGTCAACAACATTTTTTCCCTGAGTCTTCTTGAAGCAATCAAGTTTCACTGCTGCAAAGGTAATGCTTAATTTTCCATCGTCGTTTTTTTGGCATATAGAAAGTTAACAGAGGACATATCTTTTAAAGCTACAAAAATTGATTGGACTTGCAACAGACGAGACGTCGGCAATGAATGAGATAAAGAGCGGATTCGGCACATTATTGCAAGAGAGGTTCCCATCGGTGCGTACCATTCACCGCCTTGTGCACAGACTTCAATTAGCAGTTAAGGATGTGTTGAAATATGTTGCAAGAATTAGTCATTTCAAAGTCTTGGTAGGGAAGCTAAACTATATAGTGTTTGCAGTCAGCCAAAAAAAGGAAGAAAAAAAAAAAAGAAAAAAAAGAGGGAAGAAGAAAGGAAAGAAGAGAAGCTCAGCAAGAAGTAACTGAATGGGCATATGTGGTATCATTGGAGCGTCTAAAGAGCAAGCCAGTAGTCAAGATGTGCTGAGTAGCCTGCAGTTCCAAGACAGTAAAGGCTGTTTTAAGGTCATAGAAATCACTACCTAAACACATCACATTTCCCAGAGACTCTATCTAGAAAAAAAGTAATTTTCTCAAAGAAACAGGTTGAAAGTCTTTTTAGAACTAAGAAAACATTGTTGGAAATGGTTATAATGGTTTTCTTTTCATAGATCATGTCTGAAAGCATCATTGCCACCCTGGTCACTCATTCTCCTGGATCTTATTTACTCACTAATTAGCTGTACAACGGAAGAACACACTCATTAACAAAAAGAAAAGAAGCTTTCAAGAGATTGACAAATTCTCTAAAAGTTTTTTCATGTGTCAGAAAAAAAGTAAATTAAAACTCTACCCTGTAGAAATAGATAAGGTAGACTTGGAGAAAAGTCTTGTTCTCTTAAATTGTGAAGGCTGACATGCTAGATTCTTGCAGTGAAAAAGGTCTTAAACTAGAAATGTGTGTATATGTGTGTGGGTTTTTGTTGTTTTTTTTTCCCCCTTGAAAAGAGAAGTAAGGAAAAATTGTCAATAAGGCTTGATTTCTTTCCTCTTTATTAAATTTGATTGACTTTTCCACAAGTTCACCCAAGCTACACACTTGTAGATGCTTGGGACAAAAAAAAAAGAAAAGATCATGAGAGGTCACTACACCATTTTCCTGTCCCAAGGCTGGTTCAACTATATCTGAACCATTCCTGACCATTTTTTGACTCAATTATTCAGAAACACCTCCAGTGTTTGTGCATCCATGACTTCCCCAGTAAATCCATCCAACTTCTTATTTACTTTTACTGTTTAAATGCTCCCACCCTATTTTTAGCCTATATTTTCTCTTGCTGCTGCTGGAGCCCTTTGCTTTTTTTCTTACTAGCTACATACAAGGACAGCAATATTTTATTTTCCTTGTTAAAAGGGCTTTCAACATATTTGGATGACCTAAGGTGACCATGACAAAAAAGTCGTTCCTAAGTCTGTGCAGGTGGTCCCGTCTGAGGACAACCAAAGGATGTCACAGAGAAATGTGATCATAATCAGTCATTAAAAAGTAACTCCCTATTAGTGTGATAACTTTTCTATAGAAGAGTCAAAATAACTTCTGCAATGTTTTTATTGAAGTTATAACCCTCCATTAAATTTGTAAGGACTTAAAAACCTTGCAGCTGAATCATTTACATCTATGGAAAATCAAGATGTGCATTATAGTCCACAAAGAACTTGCACAAAGTTTAGAAAAAGGGATTTTAATCTGTAGACCTGATTCTGCCCTCAGACCTGCCAGGAGAAAAAAAAAAACAGGAGGAATTTCACATGAAACTAGTAGTGTAAGCCAGGAGCGAATCAGACTCACACCTCTACATAAAGAAGACTTAAGCTACTTAAAAGATTTACAGCAGACGCTTGCGCATCAATGTTATAAAGGCTTTTTAGCCGCAAATATTAATGAACTCCTTTTTGCTAAAACAGACTGACTATTGAACATCTGCAAATGGCAGCATGAAGTTTGAACCCCAGACAGTTCATTAAACCAGTTTGACCCAAAGCCAAATTGTTCAATACCGGCTTACAAAAGGTAACAGAGACTTTCTGCCAGTTGGAAAACAAATGAATCTCAGCACTGCTTCTATAAAGATCGACGGTGACTTAAAAATAGCCTGAGGTTAATATTATAAATCTCTCTAAAAGAGATTTGAGTGCATATTCTTCATGCCAGCCTTGGATCAATCTCGCGAAGCGATATCCTTTCAGATGACACCAATACAAAATATCGGATGCTGTAAAAAGTGAGACTTATTAGCCAGCTAGACATCTTTTCCTTCCCCTCCAATGCAACAATCATCAGAGAACCTTGCACAAGGCCAGCCGAGATCAGCCGGACGATGCTGCCGCAGCTCCAGAGCCCTGGGTGGCCAGGTACCTGAATATAGATACGCTATTACCACTAAATAAATAAATAAAAACGGTGTACGGGAAGCCAAACAAATCTTTGCAGGCAGGAGCTGCTTGGGGTGGTGTGCAATGGGACGCAGAATGGATCTGAGCAGGAGTCAGTCTGCACCTCCCAGGGCTATACTAAGGGTGAACCTAGGAGTAATCTCACCCCCCCAAAAAAACCCACTCTGATCCTAACGGGGTCAGTGTGCTCCAGCCACATCACTTATTGCTGCTGCTGCCCAGGGAAAGGGGCTACAGGGCTGTGTTGGCAGAGGAAGGAGCATCACTCAGAGGATGCGGTGGGAAATGGGCAGGGGTGGGCTATGTTGAAATTTCCCATTACGGCTGTGCTTGCTCCAAAGGACAAATAAACTGTGAAAATTTTTCCTGTTCCCAGAGGGAAAACTGGCTCAGGGATATTCCAAGCTGCTTGCACAGAGGGGAGCATAGATTTCTTTCTAGGTTTTTTTTTTTTCTCTAACTCCTTTCATATGTAGAGATATTTCTCATGGTTCAAATTTGTGCCCCAAATAACCAGATACTGCTAATTTATTTCCAGATTTCCATGCAAGCACATTTATTCCGTTAATTTTTGTGTCTGTTGCAGCAGGGTAAATATACGTAGCTCTAAGAGCACAAATATTACGGGTGAATGATAAATGCTGCTTATGGTTGGTGTGCAAGGAGTTTCAGCTCTGGTATGCCACCCCACATATCATTGTTATCTATGGTACCAAAGGATGCCTGTTTATAGTGGATAATGCTCTACAGCTAGACCTCTTTATTACAATCTGGAAGTAAGAAATCACCATTTGATGCTAGATTTGCTAATCTGAAACAGCAATAACCACCATTAATCAAAGGCTGGTTTCTCAGACTTTAGGCACATTTGCCATCAGACCTGGCTGTGCAGGAGATGTTTGCGGGCATCTGAGAACTGAAGCAACTCCCGAGATTTAACAGCAGTGGGAAAATCTCTGCAAAGCAGAGTAACATGTCTGGATGTGAGAGGATACAATTTACCTGGGCTGCAGTAAATATTGTGACGTTAGCTGCAAATGGTAAACAGACATCACTCATAATACCTCATAAAGGTATCATAATAACTTTTTTTTTCTGCATAATTTTCTTTAGCTGAAAGTGTCAGAAGCTTTGTGGAGAGGTACATCGTGAACCTCTGAGATTTTGCTCCAGCATCTGGTCTCATCCGTAGCTCCTCTGGTCATTCCCAAGCAGGATTGCACAGCTAAGGCTGCTGGGTGCACAAGG
Source organism: Syrrhaptes paradoxus (assembly GCA_013400615.1). Lineage (NCBI taxonomy): Eukaryota > Metazoa > Chordata > Aves > Pterocliformes > Pteroclidae > Syrrhaptes > Syrrhaptes paradoxus. The sequence continues at coordinate 27,042 of VZTO01021630.1, forward strand.
AATAGACTCTACCACTGGTATTCTTTTCATTATGGGATGGACAATGTGGTTTTGCTCCACCATTAGAAAAAAATGAAATCGGAACCCTGGTTTTGGCTTTCTTCAGACTCATTCTTGGATTTCGCACAAAATCCCAAAGGTTTTTTCTGAACTGTTCCCTTGAAAGGGTTTCCAAGAGCAGAGGGCAACTGTCTATGAAGAAGCCATGATATGCCCTGCTGGTTCGTGGGACATGAAACACACTGCTGGGCTGTGAGTGATCACTGAAGAACTCAGTCCGTTCCTCTTCCCTAACCACTCACACAGGACCAGCCACAGTATAACCTGTCTTTAATTCTTTGTTCCAGGACTTTTCCCGTTTCAGACAGGATCTGTAGCAGTGTTATACGTATCTTCTTATACACCTCTTAAGCAAGGCTTCCTCTACACATCTTCACAAAAGAAGTGGGGTTCACACTTTCACCTCCACACACATATATTCACCACCTTGCAGTTTTCTCATGAGGCCAGGTGAGTGTGCTGTCTGCATGGCATATCAGTGATGAAAATACTAATACAAAGAAATATGATTTCTGTGAGATGTGATGGACTGTGCTTACTACCCCATAAGCAAAATGTAGACGTACAGCGTACAGGGCTCTGCAAAATGCAGGAACACGATTGTACAAGTGAAAGGAAACTCTAAAGGCAACTTGAGTTGTGGTGGTGTAATTCAGGATGAAGCCTGGTCACTGAGTGTAAGCAAATGTGCATCCTGGAGGCCACAAAAAATCGCTTTTAATCTCTTCCGGTAGTGCTCGTGGTGACTGTAATGTTTTCTTAGGTTCCTTTTGTATGTTTATGAATAAGTTTAGTGCTTATGAAAGCCACAGTCTTGTCAGCTTTGAAAACAATTGTGTGTACTCTGTGCAAAGAACAGAAGCAGATTAATGGCAAAGTCTTGTCTCCCAGAGTGCCCCAACCATGGCCTCCAAGTCATCCCTTAAGTCATAGCCATGGCCTATGCAGTTCTTGGCTTTTCTCCTGACAGTTTTTCCCCTGAGACTAAACTGCCACTGAATATCAGTCCAAAGGGAGCTTTGTGAAGTCTTGTTTGATGAAAGTTGCATTAAGATCAAGAATTTTTTTTTTTCCTCTTCGTTTGGAGACAACAAAACAGCAACATGATCGAAAAAGCTTTACTTAGTGCTCTTTTAAAGATTTTGGCAATAGTGGAGACATTCACCTGCCTGAACTTTAGCATTTAGAAATTCTTTTTAGGATTCAGCTCACAGATTAAGACAGCCAAATGTAGATTTTGATAAGGAGGTAGCTAGAGCTGAAGTGAAGGGAGTCTAAGCTCCCACTGTAGTCAATGAACATGAAGTCAATACAGTTCATGAAATCTAAAGATTTATTCAGTTGGTCAAATGGAGAAATTAATCCCCTTTGGGATATGTCTGAATAAACTGTCATACATCCCCTCTATTTTTATAGAGGGAGATTATTCATTCCCTTTTAAAATAGGCCTCCAAGACAGACCACGGTAATGATTTATTGGTCATGCTGATTTCTTTTCAATAAATGGAAGTCCCATAAAGTATCTAGTCCAGTCCCGAGGAGTTGGTTTTTAGACTTTAGAGCTCATGCTAATGAATCTCACAAGGAACGCTCTCCGTCCCCATATCTCTAGTCCTGCAAAGGGGATCTCTATGCTAGCGGACAACAGGGGCTTTTTTGCAAATTCTTTTTACATTTTCCAGATATTATTGTACCTGCAGTGCTACAGAGCATATTGGACCCACCTTTATCCACAGAGACCTCCTCAACAGAGCACCTCCCTTGTTCTCTGAAACATTTGGCTCAAATCACAGAAACCAGACAGTGGGAAAGGCACATCAGAGCAGACTGCCTTGCTGCAAGCCAGTCCCTTGTTGGAGGCTGGACCTAGAGAAGGGTCAGAATTTCCAGAAGAATCTTTCTTTGGTCAAGATGGATCCATCTAAGCCAGTATCTTTACTAGGAAAGTGAAATCTTCAATAGATTTTCCAGTTTTTAGGTATTTCAAAAAGAAACTCTTGATACCCAGAGCAGGAGTGCTACTTTTTTAGTGCAAAATTGATTTTTTTCATTTATAAATGTGAATACATTGAAGAGCAAAACTTTCATGTTGAATTAACCAGGATTAGTCTTCAGCATTGTCCAGGTTTTAATTTGTGCAATTCCTATTGTTATTATTACGGGTTTTGTGGTGAGATTTTTGCTCCTTTTGATTGCAGATGAATTAAATCTCAAGACCACGCTTACTAGGTTCACCTTGAAACATTACATTTCTCCACTGATTCTAAGGACTTCCACATTGCTGAGGTGTCTTTAAGTTAAGAGGGATAGTTCAAGAACTAATGTCAATCATATTTGTAAAAACTGAGTCTTTCTCAGAGTACGCCTTAAGAGACAGCGTTGAAATTGTGGTTGGCACAGATTCAGAGACAAGGAATGAGATTTAACCACTCTTTGTCTGATTTCCAGTTTTTTTGCCTCTACCTTTCTCATTCCTGGGTGTGACTCCCGGGGCAGCTGAGCTCCTTGTTGTCTAGGTAGCTCCATTCATATTTTGAAATACTGGTTCAGAAGGAGCTTTCATCTCCAACCCTTTTGCTTGTGCTTGTAATTAATAGCATGGCAAGAGTGGAAATGAGTAGTATTCCTACTTAGGAAATGAAATACCCATTTAGCACAACCAACACAGTTGGATAGGTCTTGTGAATGAAATAAATAGTCTGAAGAAAAGAATAAATTTGTTTTCAAGTAGGTCAAATCTGACTAGTGTTTAAAGAAAAAAAAAATCAGTTTTTAGTGTGAAACATAATAAGTTGAAAAATATAATTGTAAAGGTAAAAATTTTTAAAAATGCCTTTTTCGCGTGATATCAACCACAGTGTACAAGAAAGTACAAGTGTAAGATGGAATACCAAAGAAGCAATGAAGAGGAGAGAGAATGCAATCAGCTCCTGAATTCGCAGGGCTTTCCTGTAAGGAAATAAATATACCAAATCCCAGAATACTTCCATGCACTAAATGGCTTCTTGCTACTGTTATTTCTCTCCGTGTAAACAGCAGTAGGTTTGAAGTTTCCTTTAAAGGGATGGCAGGAAAACTGTAAGTACCATCACAGCCTCCACTCGGCCAGCAAATATTTGTACCAGATATGAAAATGGGAGTTGGTTACCTAATTGCCATAAGACTCCTCCATGTGCCACATACATTTACTTGACCTGGACGGACTGATTCTATTTTAAAAATACACTCTGAAATCCGGCATTTAGATGTATGTAAAAAAACATTAATTAGCATTCATTTAAAAAAGATAAAAAGAATGGGAACAGTGGGAAAGGAAAAAGAGAAATCTACAGTGTGTCGTTGTATACATCAGAGAAGAAAAAAGACTCATATCAAAGAAGTCTCCCAAAACTAACTTGCCTTGAGCTGACTATAAATAGAGTATGTTTCTATTTTCCACACCATTTCTTGAGGTATCTCTCATTTCACCCAAGGCCTGCAAAAAGCTTTTTGTTGTTGGTTGTTGATTTATAGGACTGGGTGGAGGGTTTGTTGGGGGGGGGGAAGGGCTGTTTGTAGAATGACAATTGGGATTAGAACATCTATTTCTGTTCTCATTATACCAGCCCTTCACAGTTTTTAGTCTATGGTTTATGGTAGCTTTTGTGCAGTTTAGTTCCAATTCAGACTCCCAGGACATCAGCATGACAATCTGTACAGGACCCTGGTTCCCCCATTATATCTATTAGTCCTCAGACACAACTGCTCCAGTCATTTAAGCCCAGCACGATAAGTGATCATGCAAGGAGGAAGAGAAAGCAAAAAGGTCCATTTGTATTTGAGAGAGAAAGAGGGAAAATCAAACTTCCCCAATAGTTGTTAACATTTGTCCCCATACAACAAAAATTGAAATATTTAGAAGAATGCTTGATGACTGCAACAAAACACTCAACTTTCAGGAACACAATGCTCAGTGTTCACAGAATTACTGATTTCCTTTTAGATGGTAAGATGCAACTGCCATAAGCAGAAGTAATTATGTTGGAAAATTAGATTAGCTTACCACACTAGGAATCTCCATTGAACAGCACTAGTGCCCAGGGAAAGGATGCGGTCTGTTGGAAGGAGTGAAAGGTATCAGGGCTACAAGAGAGATCGTCCACTTGTCATGGTAATTTCTCTGCAGTATTCAACCAAAGTCATTCTCATGCTGAAGGCAGAGGAATGGGCTGCTTCATATGTCCTTCCTGAGTGACCCTGTGAAATGTCTGAACATTTTGTGCTTAGGTTCCTCACCTCTGAAATGTGATCATTATCCAGAGCTGGCCAAAATGAAACAAAACAAAACAAAACAAAAAACATGGTTTCAAAGAATGTGGAACCATTTTGAACACCAGTGAAAATCCGGATAATCAGCAATTACATTGTTTTGACATCTTTTATTCAATATTTTGATTAAAAAACTGCATGTGGATATATTGCTTCCCTGTTGACTTGGACCTTTGAGAAAATTAAGCCAAATGCAAAAAGGACTATTCAGAAGGTAACTGATTCCCTACAAGTTTCATGAAAGTAGGCAGCCATGTAGAGAGACCGACCTGCAAAAAGTGCCTTCAAAGTTAAAACTGCTGTATGTGGGCCTTACGAGACACCAGAGAATCCACAAAGAAAGTGTGTGAATTAGGGGAAGATGTTTTCACCGGAGACTGAATGTTCCTCTATGCCAGAGTCAGAAGACCATATGAGAAACATTGATGTGAAACTCAAAATTCTTAATTTGGACAAAAATTAAAAAATAAAGCTTAGCTTCTAGAAAAAAATCCAGTAGCCGGATTTGCAGCCTACACTGATTGATTGTGGACAGGACCTAGAACAACAGAGGTGAAATTCTTACTATCTGGCTTTGGTTCTTCCACTAAGATACCACTTTAATCTACTATAAATATTTTCAGGCTTCTTGGATAATTTTATTTAAAATAACTGTTAAAACCATGCACCACCATTAAGAGTCCTTTCTAAGGGGAAAAGTTTATTACTTAAGCCACTTAAGTTAGATTTATTTTTTTTTATAACTCACCTTTCAAGGTTTTTTCCTCTGCCTTATTACATCAAAGTAATGGTTTATTTGGGCTAATTTCCCCCACATTTTCTTGATATGTGTCCAGTTTTTTATGCTAGGATTAAGCATAAACACATCATTTGAAACATAAATTTTAGTAATTTTAGTAAATTCACCCAAGATAAATAGCATACAGTAGGTATAATATGAGTATAATAGTTCAATTATAATAATCTGCAGTAAAAATATATTAATATAATGTTGTATGTGCAGGTTTTAGATCAGAGCCTTAGCTAAATCACTGTAACTCCATTCACTTCTTGTTTAGGTTCTGTTTAGTTTCCACAGAGATTAGTTAAACTAACCCCATGCATTTTGGTACAGAACACGTGACGCTATGCGAAGTATTTACCCACATTAATTCGTGATGGTTACGATGCTCGTGAGACATGATTATGCCAGTCAGTTCAAGTTCTTACTGATTAAAATATTGCTGCAAAACCATAATTTATTCATCAGGACTAAACATCTATTGCTGCATATCAGCTGGCTGCAACACTCCTTCTGTCCATAGAAAGCCTTGGTTGTCAGTTGGCCAATAACATATACAAGATGTAGCCCAAATATTTGTAACATTCCTGTAGAATCATAGAATCACAGAATGGTTTGGGTTGGAAGGGATCTTAAAGATCATAGGGTTCCAACCCCCCAGACGTGGGCAGGGACCCCTCCCACTAGCCCAGGTTGCTCAAAGCCTCATCCAGCCTGGCCTTGAACCCCTCCAGGGATGGGGCATCCACAACTTCCCTGAGAAACCTGCTAATATATTCTCATTAATATATCCTCAAATTAATTCAATAATAATTCAATATTAATATAATATTCCCATTAATATATCCTCAAATTAATTCAATATTAATAAAATATTCCCATTAATATATCCTCAAAAGACTGTGTGCCAGTAACCTGGTTTTCCTTAAGGTGGAAGTCCTTGGTGTTAAAAGTCAGGATCGCTGCTGTGAGGGAACAGAAAATCAGGCACATGTTCTTCCATACACCAGATGACACCTGAAAGACTGAAAAGCAGAACTCTTGTGTCTTCTTCTGGTGATTACTATTCACTCACTGTGTCACCTCAGGAATGTCATTTAGTGAAGAATTGTGAGTCCTTTAGGGGTAAGAGTGAACACCGGTATTTCCACCGGTTTCAAAGAAACAGCTCATGTCAGATTCCACTTGCCAGACTCTTTTTAGCAAAGTTGTGCTCTTCAGCAGAATCAAGTCAAGTTGATTAACCTCCGACTTCTTCAGTTTTTCCCTCTTTAGATATAAACAACCTTTGCATTGGTCTTATCCAAGTGCTATATGATGCATGTGATCCCTGCGAAAAGGTATTGTATATGCATTTCTATGTATACAGCATTATTTATAAATGCCTTAGCAAGTGGGTAACTTGTTTTGGGCTTTTTCTGAGTACAAGTTTCTATATAAATGCAAATTATTTATTTCTAGTGGTAATATTTGTTTTTCAGGCAAGTTTATTTTCCCTTTGTTTCCTGCTCCGAACACCCAACAGATTCCACTTCACCTGTATTTTATTCAAAGTTTGTTTCACTTATGCCCACAATCTCCTTGTTCTATAGAAGAAATTGCTTTCAATTACACATATATCACAGCACTTAAACATTAGTCTCACTTTCCTGTGGTTAATAATTCACCTTATATTCTAACATCCATCAACATAAAATCAGCATAACAACTTTTATGAATCCCTTTATCATCAACACATTCCAAATGCTTATACAATTCACACTACAGATTCACATAGGAACTGGCTTAATAGCCCTTAAAGTTGCTATAATGTTCACATCCTTTCAATCATAGAATTATTGTTCATGTTTTCAGACAAGACCCTTTTTAGTCATTTTGGGTTATTATCTCATATTTCTTTACACCTCTCAAGCTGGATCTGCATCTCAATAAAGCTGGTGCAAACTGGTGTAAAACCGTTATGGTCTATAGGGTTACACCACACTTGCACCAGGGTAACTGAATTAAACTCACCTGGGTGTTGGTAATACTTTGTGGGAGGACAAGAGTGAGAAGGTGGAAGAGGGAATTGTTTCTTCATAGGATTCCTATAGCTTTTCACCAGGTAACAGACTTCCTCTGTTTTAACTTTTTTAAAAGAAGACTTATTTTTGTTGGTGAAAACATTTTACTCACCGACATTTTTCAGCCATGGAATGTCAAATAGAGCCGAATTTGTCATTTCTACCTAGAGATTTTAATTCCTCACACTCAGTCTCCTTCTCTGAACACAGTTCAGTGGTTCTGAGGGATGGTTTCCCCATCAGCTCCACACGCACACCTCCTATTCAAGTCAATGGGAGTCGCGTGCACATCTGTCAGGATAATCAAGTCCCAAGTTTAGTATCACCATCAATTTAAGACTTAATTTTATCATTTCCATAGGCCATCTGGGCTTTTTCCCCGTTGGAGTTTTCACAGTGACTTTGTCTTCCTGTATTTCCTTCTACTTCTATTTCAACAACCCATTCTCTTCTGAGGGGTCTGTTTTTCCACACCTCACCTCTTCCTTCTCCCCAAACCAAAATTTATTCCCTCAGACTATACAAAAGCCTTAGAAATAGACACAAGTGAGGTGTGACAGAGACTGCTGAGACTTTTCTTCCTTTGTCAGTCATTGTTGGGTAGCATTCTGCTGTATTTTTAATTAATGGAAATTATTAATTCATGAATTCATACTGCATTAGCACCTTGAAGCTCTATTAGGAACCCCCATTGTGCCTATTAATGTACACCCACATAACAAGCTGTTAACGTCACATTGTGGAGCATTGTATGAATAAAAAAATGCAATTACAACTGCGACTATATTGATGGTCTGATTTTTCATTCTTTTACACTGGGTGTATGCCAGAATAGTTCAATGGGAGTGAAAAAAAGAGAGACCAACGCACAAATATGCTAGATTTATAATTATGGTGGATATTAGAGCATGTATTATCTCAGAATATGTGAGTTGTCCACTCCACATATGCCACAGTGATGGGGTTCTGCAGAAGACATGTACCTTAAATACGGGAATAGATATGCTCTCTGATTATCTCTCCAGAAGACAGTTGACATAAAAATTATCCACAGGAACAGGACTGGGTTCTGGAGTCTTAACAGCAACTAGTTACAGATATAGGAGGGGGTCAACCTGTAGCAACTTGACATACTTCCAGGATTTTTATTGACTGAATGTCGATTAATCCTTGAATATTTTCACAAATTTATTTAATTCATTAGAACAACCCTGAAGTAATGGAAACAAACCAGAGACATTCACAGAATCACAGAATCATATAATGGTTAGGGTGGGAAAGGACCTCAAATATCACCAAGTTCCAACCCCCCTGCCATGGGCAGGGACACCCTCCACTAGCCCAGGTTGCTCAAAGCCTCATCCAGCCTGGCCTTGAACCCCGCCAGGGATGGGGCATCCACAGCTTTTCTGGGCAACCTGGACCAGTGTCTCACCATCCTCCCAGTGAAAATTTTTTCCTAATGTCTAGTCTAAATTTACCCTCTTTCAGCTTATGGGTGTTACCCCTTGTCCTATCTCTACATGCCCTTATCAAGAGTGCCTCCCCATCTCTCCTGTAGCCCCTTCAGTTACTGGAAGGCTGCTATTAAGTCTCCTCGGAGCCTTCTCTTCTCCAGGCTGAACAACCCCAACTCTTTCAGCCTGTCCTCATAGGGGAGGTGCTCCAGCCCTCTGATTAATTTTGTGGCTCTCCTCTGGACTCTCTCCAACAGGTCCATGTCTTTTCTATGTTGGGGGCCCCACATCTGAACACAGTACTGCAGGTGGGGTCTCATGAGAGCAGAGTAGAGGGGGAGAATCACCTCCCTTGACCTGCTGCTAATGCTTCTCTTGATGCAGCCCAGGACACGGTTGGCTTTCTGGGCTGCAAGCGCACACTGCCGGCTCATGTTGAGCTTCTCATCCACCAATACCCCCAAGTCCTTCTCCTCAGAGCTGCTCTCTATCCATTCTCTGCCCAGCCTGTATTTGTGCTTGGGATTGCCTCGACCCACGTGCAGGACCTTGCACTTGGCCTTGTTAAATTTCATGAGGTTTGCATGGGCCCACCTCTCCAGCCTGTCAAGGTCCCTCTGGATGGCATCCCTTCCCTCCAGCGTGTCCACCACACCACACAGCTTGGTGTCATTGGCAAACTTGCTGAGGGTGCACTCCATCCCACTGTCCGTGTCTCCAACAAAGATGTTAAACAACACTGGTCCCAGTACTGACCCCTGTGGAACACCACTTGTCACCGTCTCCAGTTAGACATTGAGCCATTGACCACAACTCTTTGAGTGCAGTCGTCTAGCCAATTCCTTATCCAGCGAGAGGTCCTGTCAAATCCATGTCCTTCCAACTTAGAGACAAAGAACACAGCTGTCATGTGTCAAAGGCTTTGCACAAGTCCAGGTAGATGACATCAGTATGTCATTAGATAATTGTGAATCTGAATTATGTCTCAGGACCACATTCATGTTCATTCTTGTCTCCTAGTGATTCAGAGAATGGTGTCCTAACCTTTATTTTTCCTTTAGAGGAGACACAGACAGGAAAAATAAAAGGTCATGCCAAGAACAGTTTTAACCCAGAAAGTCACACACATACGAGAGACACTGCAGGTTCTCCAAAATCATGTTTAGTCATTTGTCATGGAAACTGTCTTAGAGTGTGGTATTGGATAGCAATAAAAATCTTCCTGGAACAAGACGAAGGTGTTAGTACAGATAAAAATAATAACATTAACAAGATATTTTAATGTCCATTTCTCTGACTGGAATTTCTTCTCCACCAGAGACATGGCTGTTTGAAATGAACATTAAACACTGCTTTGATGCTTTAGACTGCTCCCTTACAGTTACACTCTTCTCCATATATTTAACATGTACAAAGATTTGGACCTTTCTGTCTAGGTTAGATTTCCAAATTATATCTAGACATCCAAACCTCACTGTCTACTAGTAACTAGTAACTGGCTTTACCAGTGCCTGTATTGGGCATTGGTGAGGCCACACCTTGACTACTGTGTTCAGTTTTGGGCCCCTCATCACAAGAAGGACATTGAGGTGCTGGAGCAGGTCCAGAGAAGGGCAACTAAGCTGGTGAAGGNGTGGTGCTTAGGGACATGGTTTAGTGAGCTAGGTGGTGTGGGTTGACTGTTGGACTTCATGATCCTTGAGGTCTTTTCCAACCCTAATGATTCTGTGAACACCTTACTGCTATTAACGACATTGGAGAACAAGACTTCCAGAATTTGGATTCCTCTAACAGTATTTGTCCTTCAGAAAGGTTTGAGGATTGCCACGTTAAAGTGTATAAGGTGCCCAAACACTGTAGCAATAGGGGGTCTAAGAATAACTTAAACAGGCGGGTCTAAGAAGAACCTAAACACACCTAGAATGTGCAACACATGCAGGTAATATTTAGAATCAAAAGGCTAGGTCTTCCAACAGAAAAGATTTTTGTAGGCAGCTTCCAAAACTTGCTGTGTTTCCTTAAGAAACAAATGGTTTCAATCACATGAGGAACCTGGCCGTAATTTATTCTGTTAGTGGCTCAAGCACATCTTTCTTTCTCCACACTGCAGGGAATTTAAGCTGGGAGGTGCAGTGTAAAATCTACAGATGAAGAGGCTTTCCCTTCTTTTCTCAAGAATGTTAATTATTGGCAATTTCCGTTCTTTTAAGTTTGTAATCTGATTTGCTTTATGTTGGTGAAAACAGGGGACAATCTCTCTAACAAGCTCTTCTAGAATAAATTTTAAGAACTTCATATTCCAGTACTCAACCAGCATTTTACTACTGCGGTCTGTACTGGTTGGAGAACACCACCACCATCTTTATATTGATATCCGACTCTAGAACTTCGATCAGACGTGCTGTTTTTCAGACATAATATTTTCCATAGCGATGTGATGTTGCAGCCATCGTCACACCTGGGAGGACCGCGAGTTCCTGTTGTCTTACAACAGCTGGAGGGTTTTGCATCCCCTAGTGTTTATTTTTCCTCCAATCTATAGTGTGAGAAAAGGAAGAGGGTTATACAGCATCATACTGGAGGCCAGAAGCATTGTTCAGGATGCCACTGACACCCCTGGATTCTCCCACATTTTCTGCCAGGTCAGTCCCTGGCAATTTCTGCCTCCAGACAGGAGCCGAGAAATGGGTTGGTTGCACTCACAGACGTGCCACAGAAACCACAACCAACCTCAGCCACCATTCCCTAACAGGTTTTTTTCCCCCCTCCTGTTCTTTCCCCCTTTTAGCTACAGCAGTAAGTGCATTAAAGAAGTACATTTAGGTCACTTCAAACCAGAACATTAAAACAAATGCTGATAGTTCAAGGTTAATAGATGCATAAAACAAAAGTAATTCCATGTCAAAGCTGAGATGACAGGTGATTTGACTTGAGACTGCCTTGCAATCACTCTTTCACATGTGCTCTGCACTGAGCCTGGCGGAAGGTGTTATGTTTCTGACATTTACTTGTCAGAAAGGTATGACAATAGAAATTGTTTCTATCTCTGCTGGTCCCAGATGTTAACCTTCTAGCTTTATTTTGTAATTGGGGTTCCACGGAGCTTTAACATTTTCTATTGATTCAATAGAAGCGATAACATTTCCAATCATAAGAAGGCATTATAGAAATATCAGGCAATTCACATATCAAAATGTTTGATAGCTGAGCTCACCACATTAATTTCTGTCACCTTTGCTAGGAACCCTTTATCCTCTTTTTAATACTGAAGGACACCTGAGAGTAGTTTCTGTCACTTTTATTGTTCAATAAAGTAGACAAAAGTTTCAATTAACAACCAAGGAGCCTCCAGGAAATTGTGAATGAGAGTATATTTTATTCATTTTACTGTATTTCTTTTTTCTAATGTGCCAGCTGTGACTTCTAAGCCATGCTACACAGGGGAGAGGGAAAAAAAAAGTTGATATAAGCTTGTACAGTCTGAAGGCCATATTTTTAAAACAACTTTGTTTTAGCTGTGGGAGTCAGGTGTTACAAATATTTTGAAAATTCAACTCTGCCTCTGGGTGCCAATAACTTACAGACTGATATCATCCCCAAGGTTCAATTCAAATCTAAAGAAAAGGAAGAATGAACGTTAATATGTGTTATGTTGGGTTAGAAATAAGATGCAAGGCTGCTATCCTTTGTAAAGCGATGCCTTACACCAGCATCCTCTTTAAAATCCTGCGTACTTGGTCTACATTACAAGGTGTAAGAGCTGAAGGACAATGTCACAGCCTGAGTAACAGCAGAACGGTTTTAGGACCACTTCTGTTATCACTTGTTTCAAGGGATGCACTGAAAAGAAAGGCCAGTAAAGAAAGAGCTGATGATTTCTATTTTGGAATCTCTATTTATTTGTGTTTTTATTTTAAAGTCTGCACATATATTTTGTGACTGATACTGGAGCCTAAATAATTTTTTATATGTTTCCCTAAAGGTTATAAAACACCTCAATAACAGTGCTCATTCCCTCTTTCTTCTCCCCTTCATCCCCAGCTTGTGAAAGGAAAGAATTTATATAAAATTTCAATCCATCTAAAAGCTACCAAAGTATAAAACAGGATAACCATTCCGCAGTGTAATAAATATAAACACAGTTCAACAGACATCAGTGTCATGGAAACAATTGTTAAATTTCAGAAAGAAACATTCCTTACAACTGTATAAACCGCCTGTCACAATGGTTGCACAGGATAAGTCAAGGGCTGCACCTGGACTTGGTTGTTTTATTTTCTCTTCATTCTCATAGCAGGATGTACAAATGTTGTGAAAGAGAAGTCTTAACTTATGTGAGAAGATAAATGTCCTTTTTTCCCGTCATTCTTTCCCCTTTTTAAACAGCAGCTCAATCTACTTATGTGTAAGAGATGGTATAAAATCAGCTGGTTAATGGATAACAAAGAACATCTTCTAGCTAGACCTATGGATTCTCTTTTCTTCAAATTTCTTCTTCCCCATCAGACACAACGTGAACCACCAGTTCCCTGAAACAGTGCTTCCTCTCTCCCAAACTAAAACTGATGGGCAGATGCTTTGTGTGCAGACTAAATGCTTTAAAGTGCAGACTAAGGCTTGAAGGTGAGGGGTACCTGCCTCTGTCACAGCTCTGTGCTGAGGGCTACATCGTACGACATGATGTCACAAGTGCTGGGGTAAGGTTTGGGTGGTTTCACTGTAGGACTGATGATTTATAGATGACATAGGGATTTGGGAAATCTTGCACTAATTTTAAAGCATAAATGAGTCCACACTGTTAATGAAGAATTTAAAAAGATCTAGTCATGACATAACTTTGATTTCAGGTTTTAAATACACAGATTTTTTTTGTACTGCTTTGTTCCATGAAACAGTCAACCTGAAAAAAAGGTGTGAAAGGTTTTGTGAATAACAGTGCAAACAAGGCAAGAAAGAATTTAAACTAAGAGTAAACAAGAACATCTTTCCATCGACATCCCGTAATCTTTTTTCCCTTATCTGTAGGAAGTTTTCTAAGGAAAATCTCCCATTTCATGGTCTTTCAGATAATAGAATCTTGCTGTGGTAAAGGTGGTAAAAAAGCCAAAACCAAAAACAAAATTATGTGTTGCCATTATTGTTGCTGTTGAAATTCAGTTTTGCTTCTTGGTGATGAATATATCCCAAAGCAGAAAAATTAACACACTCTGTATAGTGAGGACTTCCAAGAATGTCCTGCTCAAGAAAATTAGATGCAGGACCTGGTCTTATTATATATTTTGAGGTGAATCAAACTTACAACAATATCAGACTTCTTAAGATACTGCCCTTATGTTATTCTGTCTATGCAGGGTGCCCTGCATTGCTGAGGGACATCATAGGGAAGGCAGCAAAATATATATATATGGATATGTATCAGCCTACTTGGACCTTTGCATCTTAAAAGATAACCACACACACAACACAACATAATTTGATGTATCTTCAGGGGTAGAAAGGACAGCTTTTCAGTGACTGAACCTTTTCTATTTCATAAATATGTGGCTGAAGAATTTATATCAAACTGACTGTCTAAATCATTTAAAAGTCACTATCAGTGGTTAAAAGGTTTGGTTTATATTTCATATTTTGCCTCCTTTGACTTTTAGGTTTTGTGACATTCATAAAATAACCCAAGGTTACTTATTACTCTGTGTTTCAACCTGCAAATTCAGGTTTGGTCCGGTCTGGGTTACTAAAACTGCCATCATAAAATTATTTCTCTAAAAGCAGTAAAGAACAAGACAATTAAACTAGAGCTAGCAAAAAAAAAATCTAGCTTTTGATGGAAAGAAAAAAAACCCTCTATAAAAATCATTTTTATAAAATACCTATTTTTATGAAAATATTTTAGGGTGGTTTTTTAGTTATTGCTCAGTAATCAAAATCTATATTTCTTCTGATTTATTTATTTTAAGAAAAAAATATTGATTTCCTACAGAAAATAATTTTCCCACCTAGGACACCCTCCTGTGTGCCAAATCAGTTCTCAAAAGGAACAATGAGAAGAAATAAGATCTCGCATATATATGCACGATATATGATGAATTCAGATGTAAGATGGAATTGCACATCAATGTAAGATATAAAAACATATAGGAAATATATAAAAATTACCCTAGTGACATCCAGAATTGANCAGTTTCCCAGCTGGAGTTCATTCTGACACCACCCATGCTCAAGCATCTGGCTATGGATGATGCCCACAGGATGCACTCCAGTGTGCTTGTCCATCACTATCACTCCCAAAGATGCCACAAAGAAGAGATTGCCTCGGTCACCAGGTTTCAGAAAGCTTGTGCTTGGAGAACACATCACCCCTCATGGCCCAGGAACATAATTTCCATATGCACATCCCTGGGGTTTGTGGGATCACCAGTCAGAACAGCAGCATAAAGGGAAATGTGCAAGTAAATGAGACGAGCCAGTGGATCAACGTGTCATGGCTTGCAGCAGGAAAATCCAAAAAACTTCCTGCCTCCTGACAAGGACTAGCTGGCTTTTCCACTGAATGTCCATCTTCTCTCTGAATTTTGAGTTTTTAATTCTTTTAAAACAGGTGTTGAGTGGGTGTTCTGTTAACAGGGAGTAACTTTATTTAAAGAAGTGCAAAACATTGGTTTTTCCTATACACAAACTGTGAAACTCTAGAAGTTAGTGCCTTACCCCAGCGCCTCAGACACTTTAAAGATTATACCTGCCAAAGAGAACAAAACTAAATCAAGTAAGTGAGTCTGAGGGTTTTCTTTGCTTTTCATCCTTTATGTTTTTGCTGCAGAAGTTGCATTTCTTGGGCTCAGTAATGTGTTTGGGGACTCTCTGCACAGATACCCTCGGCACTTTCAAGTCTCAGTCCTGGGGTCGGAGTTACTGTTTTTTGTTACAGGCAGTCAGTGCTGTACAGGAAGAAGCAATTTCTCAGATAACCTGTGCAGATCCCATGGAGAGCTGTGACTATCAGGACTAAGACCTTGAATTTGATTTTTTATTCTTTGGAGAGCCAGTCCAGAGAGCAGAGCACTGGGGTCATACGCTTTCAATTGCTAGAGGACTTTTTCTCAGTGAAGGGATTTTACTGAGCCTAGTACTAAACTTTCTTTGGAGAGAAATACCTTTCCAAATGTCCCCTATTATTAACAACAACTAGTTTTATGTTCTTTTGTTGCAGACTCTGAAATATTACATGGCAGAAAAAGCAATACTGAGTGTATGTAGATAGGAGGTGAATTGTGTAGTCAAACAAAACTGTACGGAGGGAGGTGAACGAAGTTTATACTGTTAGCCAGTAACAGAACTATGGATGAGGACCAATACAACATCCCGTATGTACAGAGGATAGGTTTTAAGTATATAGATGCTATATTAAAATGAGTGGAATTATTTAAGTAATTAACAAGTGGACATAACGTTCAGAATCAAGGTCTAAATGATGTATATAAAATGTATGCGTTAAGTTAGAAAAGTTATTACTGTTGCAACACAAGCAAGGAAACATCAGATTTGTCTGCTCTTAATTACGCAATCACATTCATCTATAAACCACGGTGGTTTTCACCTCTAGTAGAAAAGCAGTATGTAGTTAAGGATGATATCAAAGGGCTAGAGCACCTCCCCTATGAGGACAGGCTGAGAGAGTTGGGGTTGTTCAGCCTGGAGAAGAGAAGGCTCCGAGGAGACTTAATAGCAGCCTTCCAGTGCCTGAAGGGGGTACAGGAGAGATGGGGAGGCACTCTGCATCAGGGAGTGCAGTGAGAGGACAAGGGGTAACGGGTATAAGCTGAAAGAGGGTAGATTTAGACTAGACATTAGGAAGAA
>VZTO01021631.1:0-23826 GCA_013400615.1 Syrrhaptes paradoxus
ACCCTTTCCACACCTCCAGCCATGCTATCCCCTCCCATTTCAGGTTTTCCCCTTGCTTTCCTGATAGTTTCTGGCACTTACTCTGCTGAGTAAGATTCAAGCCCTGTCTCCAGGGAATACTCACTTATTCAAATTAGTTTTTCCACCTGAAATATCCCAGACCTTCACAAACAGAGGATTCACTAGTGTCTTGCAGACTGAAACAGAGACTAATGTCTTTAAAAGGCAGCTCAAAACAGTCAGCTCCAGCTATGCCCCAGTCATTCACTCAGTCAGCAAATGTCAGTGCCTGTAGTCCACAGAAACTTGGCATAGAACAGTTGATCTGACATTAAAAAATTCTTGTGGTCTCAGACCAGCCACTGCCAAATTTTTACAGTGCCTATACAGAACAGGTATTTATGAAGCTACAAAAATAGCAAAGCTGATAGAAGAAAGAGAGCTACAGTTTATCTCCATTTTGAGAATAACAATATTTTGTGTACTTGGCCTATTTAACATTTGCAAAACTGAGCAAGAGAGAACTGGAGAAATGGTTCTGCACATTTTATAGCTAAATAACTAGTCGTAATATTAACTAAGGTTAGTAAATTCCCTTAACATTTGTCTTTTTTTTGGCAAGTTGATGTTATAAGGCTCACAGAGCTTTCGAAAGTGCCTTAAAGCAGCCACTCGATGTGCTTATGAATGATACCTAAACGCATAAAAACATCTAGGCTTTTTTAAACCTTTGAAACCTTTGACATAATAACTTATGTCAATATAAGACATGTACTTATTTCCCAATATATGAAACTTAATTGTGCTAAAGATATTACTTTTTATATGAAACATAACTAAAATAAATTGTGAATTGCTATATCTGTGCTCCTCACTAGCAACAAATTACAAAGGCAGCAGGGAAAAGTTTTTTTCAGAAAGAGGTGCAGAATCACCAGTTGTGGAGAGTCCTGTCAACACACCCCAGTTTCTTAACTTTGGCTCTATTTCATTTAGCATGGCAACACATAATGTCCCTTGGTTTGGGTACCTGGGTTGGTTGGGGTTCCTCCAGGAAAGCAGTCCTCCAGTGTTTTTCTTTTCAGATACTGCTGCAAATTGCTAAAATACAGGAGGAGACAATGCCGGCAAATTCTAAATCACCAAGCTTTTTATTTAAAACACAACATTTTCATTTGAGGTGCTGACAACTAACTGGGTATCAGTGGGCAGACCACCAAACTTCATGATTAGACATGACAGCACAGAAGTAAACTAATTTACGCAGTTGAAGTTTTTTTTTCACTCTGAACTCTGCTGAAAAGGGAGCAGTTGTCTAAATTAGACAAAATTAATTAAAAAAAGCAACACTTCATACTAGACAAGCACATTTATCCTTCGTCAATTCAACCACCGGTAGTCTGTTTTGCTGCTGAGTAGCAACAGGATGGCTCAGCACTAATTAAGGCAGTCATTATCACAGCTAGGTGTTTACAACCTTTAAATTTCTCACTCATTTCTTCTCCCATTGGTTCCTAGGAAAATCATTTGCCTTTTCTAATACAAATAGCAAACAGGCCAAAAGAAAATATTATCCTAATTAGGGCTGCTAGGCAAGAGGCTAAAAAGAGAAAAGTCTCCCACCTCAAGGCATATCAAAGGATGCATCTGGGCCAGGGTGACAGAGAGAGGCAGCCAGTTCAGGGGCTGCCAACATTTGCTGACACAGCAAAAGTACATGATTGCAGAGAGGATTCCTCAAGACCCACAAAGACCTCCACGGAGCTCATGTCAGTTTTCCCAGTGGCTACAGGTGATGTTCAGACAGTTGTTGATACTACACAGACTGATGCACTGCGACTGAAGGGGGAGAGCAAGGAGGTTTTCCCTTGTTGCTGCGTGAAGATAAGCTTTTACATGTCATGGTAATGCAGTAAGACATGGAACCTCTGTATTTCATTAAATGACATTATTAAACAGACTGTCTCACAGTCTTGATGGCAGTACAGGGATACAAAGCTTCATTTTAAATGAGTACCATTCTGAAAGTAATTTGATGAACAAAACAAAACAAGGGAGAGCGTAACATGCACAGTGTTTCTAATTAAACCTAAGCTCCTATACAAACCTACTACAAGTTACATATACATTTCCTGACACGTTCAAAAGCTGTACTTGAATGCCCCAAACTCTGAAGACATGTCAGGTAAGTCCCTGAGATATCCAAAGAATTTCCTGAAAATCAGGGTCGATAACAGAAAGTGCCCGATAAGGTTTACAATCCTGGATTCTGCAAACAGGTCTTCTAAAATAATGAGAAAAAATCCTAATGAAATCTAATAATAATAATTCAGGAAACAAATGAAACTATCAAAAAAGCCTTCTTTCTTCCTAAATGATGCATGAAGAGTATGTCAGTCTCAATATGGACGACTGCGCCACATAAAGAAATTAACCCAGAGATATTTGAAATGGGTAAGACTTAAACCTAATGCCACTGAATTAACGATTCTGAGATGGTGATGCACAGAACATCATTCCTCAAAGACAAGGAATCCCCCAAATGAGTTTCTATCCATCAGTGTAAGCTAACATCATTTAACGTGCAGGTTCTCCCATTAATTTTCAGTTCAGAAACATCTTCAAATTTTCAAGCTGGTCACCTGAGACATTTTAAAGAACATAGAATTCTTAGAGCACATCTTAACTGGGTAAGCATTAGAGTAATAGGAAGTTACCAGTTACCAGTATCTGCATGGTCCAGCTTTGCCACATGACAGCTGCTGTGAAAGGACAAAAACATTTTCTAATAACACATAAACACAGTAGTCCAATAGTAAAGCAAGGGATGTTTTATAAACATCTCTGCAGGCAGGCAAATCAGGACATCCCATTAGGAAAAACCAGAAACTTCCTTTATTCTTTTAAAAGACTTCAGAAATATCTTGAACAATCTTTCTAATCATAAAAAGCTAACTTAAGCCATGTTTTTGAACTGTAAATCCCTTTTGTTTATCTGTCTCCTAACTACACCTCATTAAGAATCACAAAGTAAAACCAGACATGCTCCGCACAGCAATTGGTGCCATGCCAACTGAATCATCACGTCTGAACTTCTAGCAATCAAAGTGGATGCAAGTTTTTGAAGATTACTACAGAGAGAGTTCAAAAGGAAAGCTACCTGGCTTCAGAAAGCAAGAATCTGCCTCAAATGCTGAAGCAATAATTACAACCATTTAACAGGGCAGCTGAGCTTCACAGTGTGCCTCTCAGCCTGGGTTCTCCTAACACAAACCTCAAGCAGCTTCTGGAGCACACTGCACTACCTCTCCCAAACACCTGTGTCCCACCACTCATCTGCTGATCACACCAAGGAACAGAGTACCTCACCCGTTCTGGTCTAACAGTGCTGGCAGTCAACTGAAGAACCGTGTTAAGTTACACCATGTAAAGACAACCAGAGAGAAGCCAAATATTTGACAATACAGTACATGCCTGGAACAACTATAAGTTCACTTGAAGATTTACACAAGCCTCACAACAAGCAGCTCAATGCTGCTGTGTGAACAGGTAGGTATCTAAAACTTGAAATGCTGTGTGCATGTCATGATGCCCAACTTCTACTTCTGAGCTCAATCTTCCTTTAGAAGTATCGAATTTTTACTTCTGAATGTACAAAAAGCGTACAATGTAACAGCTCCAATTTAAGAATTCCCAAAACACATAGGTTATAAGGGCTTATTTTTCAAACCTTCATAAACTATACAAATATTAGTGAAAATAAGGATACAGCTCCTGTGCTGAATAGGTGCTGCACTGGTACAGAATACGTCAAGCTACTTAATCACAAAAGAAATCAGTAAGTTGTTTTTTCCTTCCTAGAATATTTTGTTTATTCTCTTTCAGCCACTAGCAAAATCACTGATTATTTATTGCTGGTTCTTGTGAAGGTTTTAAACGGAAAAATTATCCACAGAAGTATCATATAAAACTAACTACTCTGAAAAGCAGAACCATGCAAGTCATCTATTATTAAATCAGATTAAATTATTTTTCCTCATTCCAGTAAGTTTTGTAAGATTTTAAAATAAATTTTCTAACATAAGTTACATTACTAACAACAGAGAAATGCTTTTAAAAGAAGTAAAACAGCTCACTTGTTTTCTTTGCTCTCCTAAAAACCTGACATGAATTTTTAAACATCTTACATAACATGGAATGTACTGGTTCTGCCCGGTTTTTCCCCCCCCCAAACCTTGATACTTAAGATTAGTAAAAATCCTCCAAAAGGTACCATCATGAGAGTATAAAAGTTCTTTTTACTTGAATTCTTATTTCTCATTCCATATCAGGGCTGTACTCTGATATAAAGGCATCTTCTAACTGTATCCAAATCAGAGCATGGGGAGACATAATAGGCAAAAGAGAGACATTTCTAATTACACAGAGGCAGTTACAGTAATGATTTTAAAAAAAATGCAGTGGGTGTGCTTCAGATAAGTTCTTAGGGCACCTAGTACACAAAAATGTCTGTCAGGTATGCAACCATTTGAATACATAAAAAGCGCAGCGTTCTGGTCCAACTGGGAAACAATGGGACCATTTCTAGATGATTTGTACGTTGGGAACGGTACATCTTCCTCATTAGATTAATTGAGCACTAGGCAAGACAGCAATTGTGCAGCTGTCACTGAATGCTGCAGTGACATGCACAGCTGTCAGCATCAGGTATGGTGCCATTGTGCTTAATGCTTACATCGCCTGCATGTGGCAGTCCCAGTAAT
Source organism: Syrrhaptes paradoxus (assembly GCA_013400615.1). NCBI lineage: Eukaryota > Metazoa > Chordata > Aves > Pterocliformes > Pteroclidae > Syrrhaptes > Syrrhaptes paradoxus. Next base: position 4,764 of record VZTO01021631.1, read on the forward strand.
GAAACGCTAGTTAGGAACAGAGCAGAAATATAGCTGCTTTCTCCAAAGGAATTAGATGGCTCCAAATCACCTACAAACAGCTGCCAGAAAATTGTTTGAGTTATACAGCTTGAGATTTTTCAGTGCAGCAGGAATAGATAATTTGCCAGAGTTCAGCAAAAACAGTAAAAAGGTGCCAGAGGGACCGGAGCTAGGTTTACTTAATGCTCCAAGGGGATATAGAATAGACCGCTTTTCCCAACTGAAATGTATTCATTTGCAGTTTCAATGAAATATGATTAGCCATGGGAAATCAAGGTTGATTTGCTGAAAAGGACAAGTTTGTGGAAATATAATAGAAAGCCTCAGAGTCACTCTTTTTGCAAGACCAGAACAATGAAGCAAGTCTGATTTCTGATTAAGTTCTCCAGCAACAAGTCAGGCAAAAGTCTACCAGAAATTATGCAAACTGTAGATTGAAAACTACACAGCTTCCTCAGTAGGTTATTATTAACTGTGTGAGCAGTAACAGGTGTACTTATGCAAGAAAAAAAGCCACAATGATTTATGTCAGATGTCACAGTCGTGAGTTATCATAAGATTACTTTGTATAACCTACTTACACATAAGAGTCTCCTGTGTGCGTAACCATCTTTTTTAAACTGCTGTGCAAGCGTCTTAACACCTAAACTGCTCCCAAAGTGAAAAGCCATAGCACTGATTAAGTAATGATGCTTGGCATTTGAGGTCCATCATGCTCATGTCACAGTAAGACATTTATAAATGTACTATGACCCTAAATAGCATAAAAAATAAACCTATTAAAATATACATTAAGCCCATAGTGAGAGATTAAAAAACCAGGAGTCTAGCCCTACATTCCTCCTAAAATACATACAGCAACGTTCGTGTTTCGGCACTGCCCACACGTATCAGACACCTGCCATTCAGTAAGATCAAAAAAATGCTAATATCTGTCAGCATGCAAGTCCCTTTACCCTCACGTTATGAAAGCCCTGCTAGAATATTCTTATACCTTGCATATACTTAGAATTTAGTAGACAGAAATAGAAGGCATTTTTTGTAGAAAAGCAGAGTTGAAAGGCAAGGAACATGATATTTCTATACTAATCTAATGGTATTCAGCCACAGAGATTGCTACCACAATAATTTAGGGCTCCTCCTGAACTTAACACTCTTGTATATTCCAGGATAACGGTGAAGTTGTTCCTCTAAACCCTCAAAGAGATGCTGCTCTTTTCTGTCTACATAGTTTCAAATACTGCTCCGAACTTTAAAGATGAACCCATCTTTATAATTTTTTCACCAGTGATCAATTTCTCACCATATGTCTCTTGAGGAAAGCACTTTATTTACTAAGTTACAAATCATTCTTCTTATTTTGATGACTTCTGACTTCAAAACCACACATGTTCAGCCACTGATTCCCAAGCATTCATCTACTGATTATTTAATTATCAGCCTAAGAGCAAATACTGAGAACAGTTAGCTTGGTTTATTGTCAAGCTAATTATTTTTCCTATGCCATTGTTTAAATTACGTAGGAATGTGCTGACAACATTATTCTCTTTCAGTGATTTGTTATTTGATGTTGCCTCCAGTATTAATAGTGCATTATTGAAAATTCTAATAAAATAGTGACGCTTGAGTACTAGTATATCCATACAGACTTACACGGACTTGCAGTAAAGAAAAAAAAAAAAAAAAAAAACCAAACCACAGGCAGTAAATACAACTCCATTCAATCAAATGAGTTAGAATACTCTGTTTAGTTTGCTGCCTCGGTGAATTTGCTTAAATGCTTCCTGTAAATTTTATTGACAGTATAATGCTGGTTCTAACAGCCAGCTCTTCAGTGTATATTAATAGGGCTGATAAATGAATATTAAATATTAAAGAAGGTTGGCATTCATTATCACTAAAATCAACCACATGCACTGAATTCTAATGCAACGGCTAGCAACCCTTCTGTGACCAGCAGTGGAGACCTCCACTCCACAGGAGAAGCGTATTATGGCCTATATTTGCATAAACACCTTCAGATCTTTTTCCTAACTGTAGATATATAATATTATATTTAAATCTCTTATCTACCTACCCAAGAATTATTATTTTTCAAGTAGTATTTCAAATGAACAATTTCATTCTGCTCCTCAGAGTACCACAGTTCCACACCATTCGTTCCACAATCATGGCCAAGAATTTGGTTCTCAAGTCTTGATTTTAAAAGGACGTTCATATGCAAACAAACACATCCTATCGATTACTTCAGTATATTAAAAAAAGCCTGAGACAGCTATGGAAAAGATCATATTGGTGACAATTATTTAATATTATACACAAAAGCACAACAGTTCACAGCTTCAAGAGGAAAGTGTAGTTTCAATTATTATCAGAGAAAAGAAGTGCTGGGATTACTGAATCTAGCTGGATTTGTCTTCAAACTGTGCTATTTTAGGCACCTTAATTTTTTAAAATTTCACTTTGCTCTCAATTCTTTTTTTAATCTCCAGATAAAAAACAGAAACTGTGCAACAAAAGAACCATGCAAAAAAAAAAAGTATTCTTCAATTTTGACTGTTAATTNCATGAAAGTGAACACATGAAAACTTTATATGGTTTCGTCTTTAGCTTTTGGTATGTTCTGGGCTGTCACTGACAGCAATGCAGTGACAAAACACATTTTTGTCATGAAAGACAGAAAGCTATTAAGACAAAATTTGAGAATTGATTTGAAGAAAGTCATGCAGAAGACCGGTCCAACAGGTCAAGGTCCACTTCAGATTTAAAGAAGTTAAGACAAGCAGTGAGGTAAAGCAACACAGGAAGAGTGTTTAAACTTGGTATTAATGTAACTTCTTTTACTAAGCATATATAAATTAAGCAAAGAGGAAAACAAGGGTATTGGGTAAAGGTAAGCCCAAATCCAACCTGTGGCATAAGACTTATATTCAGCAGCCTCCCAGTCCTTGTGCAGCATGTTACCAACCTACTACCCTATCCACTTCACAGCAAAGCATCATCAGAACCCCCCCATAAGGATGTGACCATCCCCATAGCTACACCATCTTCTCCATTCCTGCCAGCTATCATAAATGGTGCTAGATATTTCACATGGGCCTGTTACATCTGTCAAGTGTCATGAAAGAATCTTATAAGCAAAGATGTTCTAAAGTCATTAAAATTGATCTTGAATTGTTTTCCTGGCTAGAAAAATGGCAAGAGGGTGAAGAGGCCTGTGGGCAGGACGACTGTACAAAAAAACCCAAACAATGTTTGGTGGGGAGCATCAAAGTCATCACGGGTCAAGAATCTCCGAGCAGGAAAAGTGAGAGCATATTTTGCAGGCTTGGGGCAATACTGACGTATATTTTCTCCTTGTAATGGCTTAGAGACAGGAAAATATCCTCAGCTGGGTTATTTTTTCAGAGCTTCTCTTTAGTTTCTGATTCAGTACAGGTCAATACAACCCATAAACCATGCTTTATACCCATGCCTGTGTAACACTTGGGAGCGCAAAACCACAGCTGCATTCTAGATGCATGCTTTAGCATTCACATCCTTCTGAGTTGGTTTCCAATGGAAAAAGTCCTTGGTTGAAAAAGAAATAAAAACATGGTATATTTCTCCTAATTTCTACATAATTATAGCCTAAAGAATAGTGACAGAAGCTGGACAGTGCTGTTGTTCATATGCCAGCTAAAGATAATGAAGCAAAAGCTTGTAGTACTGCACCTTGTAACTTTGTTACTTTTTTACCATACTGAAGCATAAATAAGTCAAGCCACAAAAAAACCCAAACAAAAAACCACAAGTCATGCTGAGCAGTGATTTGCATACCTGCTCTCTTTCCTGACATATTACTCACCTCCAGTGAGGAAAACAGTTAAATCGTCTCATTTCAATTTGGGTCTGACTGTTGCCTATTTTTTTGACTTGTCCTNGGATTTGTCTTCAAACTGTGCTATTTTAGGCACCTTAATTTTTTAAAATTTCACTTTGCTCTCAATTCTTTTTTTAATCTCCAGATAAAAAACAGAAACTGTGCAACAAAAGAACCATGCAAAAAAAAAAAGTATTCTTCAATTTTGACTGTTAATTCCTGCACTGAAGTTACATCTTCTCTCCACCATTTTTAAGTATTTGTACTTGTAATTGTATACAACCTAATACTACTCAGCTTTCATAACAGTTCCTTGAAGCGAATTTCATGAACTGTCATGCACCACTTAAGTGGGGTGGGGAAGATTAATTATACAACTGTTGCCAAACAACAAAAATTTTTTCCCTCCACTATTGTACAACCATCTTCATGTGGAAATAAACTTACTAAATGACCGACTTAAAAGGTAGTGTTTCAGAAAACTTAGTAAGGAGGTGAGGGGACCCCTTACCTTTCAGCCAATTACTACAGAAATACATTTCCACGTGGAGCCCTTTCTGCCTTCAGAAAACCCACACGTCGCAGTTACCTCTTTGTCAGGTTATTTTCAAATAGGTTAATTTTTCTAGTTGATAATCTGTTGAAATACAGACCATTCATGAGGTAATAATTCATTAGTTCACATACTTGTGACTTCATATGTATCCCTCTCTCCATCATTCCATGACACGAGTAAAACAAGAGCAACCGTTTTGCCACACAGTATTCGAGGTAACGCACCACAAAACACCTAACAAAAAAGAGGAAATAAATATCCCTTAAGGGCATTTGTCACTATTTGGGGTAAAGAAGAGGAGAAAAGGAATCACACTATTACTTGCAATGAGCATCACAAACAAAACCATGCAAGAAAAAGCAATTGGGCATGGTATCCTGAAGTAAGTATGAAAGGGAACACATGAAAACTTTATATGGTTTCGTCTTTAGCTTTTGGTATGTTCTGGGCTGTCATTGACAGCAATGCAGTGACAAAACACATTTTGTCATGAAAGACAGAAAGCTATTAAGACAAAATTTGAGAACTGATTTGCAGAAAGTCATGCAGAAGACCGGTCCAACAGGTCAAGGTCCACTTCAGATTTAAAGAAGTTAAGACAAGCAGTGAGGTAAAGCAACACAGGAAGAGTGTTTAAACTTGGTATTAATGTAACTTCTTTTACTAAGCATATATAAATTAAGCAAAGAGGAAAACAAGGGTATTGGGTAAAGGTAAGCCCAAATCCAACCTGTGGCATAAGACTTATATTCAGCAGCCTCCCAGTCCTTGTGCAGCATGTTACCAACCTACTACCCTATCCACTTCACAGCAAAGCATCATCAGAACCCCCCCATAAGGATGTGACCATCCCCATAGCTACACCATCTTCTCCATTCCTGCCAGCTATCATAAATGGTGCTAGATATTTCACATGGGCCTGTTACATCTGTCAAGTGTCATGAAAGAATCTTATAAGCAAAGATGTTCTAAAGTCATTAAAATTGATCTTGAATTGTTTTCCTGGCTAGAAAAATGGCAAGAGGGTGAAGAGGCCTGTGGGCAGGACGACTGTACAAAAAAACCCAAACAATGTTTGGTGGGGAGCATCAAAGTCATCACGGGTCAAGAATCTCCGAGCAGGAAAAGTGAGAGCGTATTTTGCAGGCTTGGGGCAATACTGACGTATATTTTCTCCTTGTAATGGCTTAGAGACAGGAAAATATCCTCAGCTGGGTTATTTTTTCAGAGCTTCTCTTTAGTTTCTGATTCAGTACAGGTCAATACAACCCATAAACCATGCTTTATACCCATGCCTGTGTAACACTTGGGAGCGCAAAACCACAGCTGCATTCTAGATGCATGCTTTAGCATTCACATCCTTCTGAGTTGGTTTCCAATGGAAAAAGTCCTTGGTTGAAAAAGAAATAAAAAACATGGTATATTTCTCCTAATTTCTACGTAATTATAGCCTAAAGAATAGTGACAGAAGCTGGACAGTGCTGTTGTTCATATGCCAGCTAAAGATAATGAAACAAAAGCTTGTAGTACTGCACCTTGTAACTTTGTTACTTTTTTACCATACTGAAGCATAAATAAGTCAAGCCACAAAAAAACCCAAACAAAAAACCACAAGTCATGCTGAGCAGTGATTTGCATACCTGCTCTCTTTCCTGACATATTACTCACCTCCAGTGAGGAAAACAGTTAAATCGTCTCATTTCAATTTGGGTCTGACTGTTGCCTATTTTTTTGACTTGTCCTTTTCTTGAGAGGAAACTGACTTGAGTATTGATTTCTCCAATGGGGTACAGAGTGCGTAGTCCTGAAAAACACAGAGTGGTTCCATTTTCATATTCAACATTGACTATCAAGTGCCTAGTACTATAAAGACTTTCACACTGTTACTTAAATTTGGGGATATTTGATCTGTCCTATGACTTCTATGACTACTTGGCTATTTGTACACTGCAAGTGTATTAATAACTTCCACACAACCAAAACAGAGAACTAAAGCTTTTATTGAAGGTGGTTTTTTTTTCTGCAAAGCACAAGAGAGCAATTTTAACTGTCCTGGTTGCGTCACAAAGAAGATGGTGGCATCGAAACTAGAAGCCAACTGGGCTGGAAGCAAATGTGAGAACTTGATGAGAAAGCGAGTATTCAATGAAGTGCAAAACTATTCTTTCAGTATGCTCCAGGAAAAAACCACAAACAAAAATCTGCACACAATCCACACAGAGCTACAGGGCATTTGACATTCTTGATAATCTTCTCTTCTATCACAGAGGTACTTCCAGTGTTTTCAAAGAACTTTGATAGTGCCTCTATTAACCTGCATAGCTAGGAAAACACAATGGTTATTTTCCTCCTATTTAAAAAAAGTAATCTAGGTAAATGCTATCAGCTAAGCAAAAGCTGCACAAAATTAAGCTTGATACAAGCTCTAGTATTTTCAGAAATTGTTCTGAATGGCACTGTCATTAAAAAGATTTGGGGAAAGTGACTCACTTTTTTTAAGTGTTGTTTCAATTGTCTAGCATTTGCAATTATGGAGTTTTGAGGAGCTGAAGCAACAACACATTCTCATTAATTTGTACAGCAATAACAGTTTTTGGCATGAGGTCAGAACTGCAGGCCAACATAGAAAGATGAGCAGGCAAAACTGCCTCTCACTGACAAGACGATAGCCCTCAGTAGGCTTTCTTGCAAAGTCCAAAACTAGTATTTGCACAGAGCGAGCAATGGGAAGACCTTTACCAACCTTCTGTGATATGTGTGTGTGGGAGGCAGGCAAGCATCCAGAAACAGGACAAGAAAAGAATTCCATGTGTTCACACACACTTCTGCTTTTACTACAGTTAATGAGATAACAGGGAGAGTGATGAAAAATTGACACTAGTGTATAAGAAAATACTAAGTCTGTATTTACCTTATGTCAGACTTTCATCACAGTCAGTATTTGTCTTCCAAATCTCTAAATATTTTACAAACATTAATTACAAATAAGCTTGTAAAACTTTCTTACAAAGTAACGTGGTATAGCAAATTTGACCACTTTTTATGAAGTTCTAAAGAAAGATCAACTAGTTTCTGCAAACCATTTTTTAAGTGCTTCTCAAGGGTTCCTCAAAGAAGAATGTTCCCAATACACTCTGCCAAAAAATATAGTATCACCATCTGAGAAAATAAACCTGTTTGGGGTCTTTGAAGACGTAAAAAGTTTATTTATTCATCTTTTACACAACAAATAACTCCTGTGGTGACTGGCATCATAATTATTCCAGTTGGTACAGTTACACTTTAGTAAATAAAATTCAGCCAACACTATATGAAGTATGGTATCTAGTTTCTTATAAGTGGAGGGAAAAGACTTTTAGAAACAGTGGTTTACTTTAATATTTATTTAAAAATGAGATTTATTGCATGTTAAATACTTGTGATTATTATCAAACGAATACTGATTTTCATCCATTCCTAGATCAGACACAATGCACAAAATACCTTGGCATAAGTGTTACAAGTTGCTAATTAAAAAGTATGGGCAGTGTGGTTTGTGCACACACCATTTGCTTTGATTCAATGTCACATTTTTTTGCTTGCTTATACCTATTGCCATTTTCAGCCACTCTAAATAATGAGATATTATTCATTCCTTTTTCAGTGAAGTCTGATCCTCTTTAATAGAGAAAAGCAACACTTATCAGTATTAATTTGTCAAATTTCTACTTTGTCTTCGGTGAAAACAACTAAGTAAAACCACTTGCATGCAAGCATGTCCAAAACAACATGCACACCTCCCATTTACAATGTTCCATTACGAAGATCTAATTAGATAAAATCTGTGAATAATCTGAGTGTTTTTTAAGGGAAGGTGGTAATGCCTATATCTATGAAGATTTCAAGATCAGATCTTTGAAAAACTGAAATATATTAGTTTCTTTTATTCAACTTTTTGTTCCACATTTCAGGTTCCTGACAACTCCTTTGATGTTTTATTTCTCTATGTGTTACCTTCTTTAATAAAAGAAATGCAGTTACAAATAATTAAGTGGAAATAAAGTACAGTGAAGAAGTAACACATGGCTTCTTCAGGACTTCAATACAAGAAGGTACAGCAGCCTTTATTCTTTCACCTCTTTGCTCCATATCTCCTGAGACCAAAACTTCCATCACTAGGTAAAATTCCATTCTACTGGATGCTGTAATTCCTTCCTACCCCCTCTGCTGCCAAATGCTGCCCAAATCTCAGTACATCACAGCTACAGATCTCCATCATGGGCTCATTAATCAGCTCATGTGGGTGATGCTGTCATTTGGGCCAGAGTCCACTTCTGACATCAGAACAGACCACAGCCAGAAAGGGCATGAGAACATGTACTTCTCTTTGTGTCTGTCTTCTGGAAGTGAAAGATTTTAGCTACCATCTAGATTTATGTACAGAGTTATCACAGCAGACCATTTAAATTCAAAGTAATCAGTGACATTCCCATAACATTCAATTAACAAGTGCTTTTCATAGAATAACCACAAATAATGAGACACGTTTCTAAATTTATTTTGCACCAAGCACTCCTATGGATATCCATGAAGGTTTACTGTTCATACATGGAGAGTGTGCAACTCAGCTGCAAACAACAGGGCTCTCAATGTGGAACAAAGTCGTCGACTTTACTCCTGGTTCTCCTACTGCCACTCAAAAGATGCCATTGACATGGCAGAAGAACCTACAGTGTCGGTTCAGAATGAGCATTTATTGCTAACTGAGGAAATACATTAATGAAAGATGCTATATACAAACAGTTTCAGGGATGAAGAAAAAAAAAATAGTACAGCACATACAAGCCTTCATACATTGACAATCACAGGGTCAAAATAATATAGATGTTTTTGTACATGTATACTGACATACTAATGTGTTTCCTCATCTCAGGAGGAACATGTGAGAAAGGAGATTAAGAAGGAGGGAAAAAAATCTTATTCATTGAATTTTCCAAAATGCTCCAAAACAAAGCCTGTTCAAGTCAATGGAAATCTGATTTCTTATTTTCCTGTTAGCAATTAAGACCAAGGTGATACGTTGTGGAAAAAAAAAAAATAATCTCACAACGATGTTTTCATTTGGACAAGCTAACTGATATCTGTGGGATGGATGGCTGAACACAAGGACCAGTAAGGACACCAGGTTACGGTTTGCTAACAGGCAATCAATGTACAAACTCTCAGCTTTATTCATAACCTTTTCAGAACATCATCTCACTGATTGTAACACAAATAGCAAGGTCCTTCTGATCTACCTTAAGCTCAAGTGCCAGATGCTGTCCACAGGGTTAATTAATCAAAGGGTGCTTGTTAATTAGGTGCCTTCAACATTTCTACATAGCGATATAAAACTGCACTTCAATCTCTGTCCTGACAGTTCTTGTAATGGCTTTGAAGAGGTAAGGCCCACGCAATGTAGCCACGTGCCACATGACGGAGTCAGCAGGAACCTACTCTGATAATCTTAGCCCATCTGTCACAGAAAGCACCTCGGCGAGCATTTTTCACAAGCAGCTTTTCCATTGCCAAGTGAATTTTCTTCCCTTCCTCAAGTATGCTCCACATTTTGTCAATACTTAAAACACAAGTTACAAACCAACCCCTCAATAACAGATGAGGGAAAAATTACATTAAGAAGAGACTTATTTTCTTTTTATTGAGGTAGCTTAAGATTCTTTTCCAACGTACTGATACTACTTTCCTTCATCAGGGATAAAGATTCAAGTAGTGAATAACTAAGAGGGATGAATAACTAAGAGGAGGAAAATACCATGTTATGACTACCAAGGTTTTCAGAACAGGTATGCGGGTTATGACAATACTGAGATAATATAACAGGATGCTCCCAACAGCCACATAATATCTTCCAGCCAGATGCCATGCAGAAGACCAGCTGTTCTGTAAGATCAGCTGCTGTACCTACAATCCAAAGCATCTTCCATCCATGGGGACCAGACTTGGCAGATGCCCTCTTCCCCTGGCTGCAGCTTCCGTACAGAGTAAACCCAGAGCACACCTCAGCTGGTGGCCACTGGTCATCCCAACAGGAGCCCTAGATGGGAGAGATTCAGGGTGCAGAGGATATAGTGGTACATAAATAAAACACACTTCTAATCAGTGCTTTCTATGGCTTTTTTCAAGCACATTTCAACAACTATCATATGTATCAAAGATCTCAACTTCCTTCTACTCCCATGTCCCCATTACAGGGAGTGCTGGCTACTGTCTGTTCAAGGAGATAACAATTGTGTTACACTAATCTCATTTCATACATTCTTTCTCAATTCATCTGGACTTACCAATTTGATGGAGGGAACAAAATTAACCTCATAAATGAAATTTCAATGATATTTCTCCCCTCACTGCAGGCTGGATTTCACTATTATCATTAAAAAAAAAAAAAAATCACTACCCACAGTGGTATGTATTGTGGTATTTATGTCCTGCCAGTTGCCAGAGTACATAAGAACAGAAGTGAAAAATGAGAAAACATTGCCGAAACAGAATGACTTTTGGCTTCTCAAAATGAAAGTGAAAAAGAAGGTGGCCACTTACTACAAATACTTCAGGAAGATAAACATCAGGGAGTGGAAAAGGCAATATCAAGACAAGAACAAACGACTATTAGAGGGGCATCAGTACATTTAGGCTATAAATGATAAGTCTGCCAGTCAGTAGAGTACTGCAGTTCTGCAATAGCCTCTGAAATGGAAGCGCAAGACAAATCATCTAGTGTTATATGACATAACTGTTGTTGATGATGGGCGAGTCAAGAGATTTCTTTTAATTCTGTGTTCTTATTTCTTTAGGACTTGCTCTTTTACGCTTATACTGACATTTCAATACAATGTAACTGCAGTGTTAAAGGGATAATGCAGCACAAGTCTTTTTATTTGGGACTACGCAGACAGATATGAACACCCTAACACTTCATTTCAGAATTCACTCAGATTATTCAGAGTAGTTCATGCAAAGGTACAAGTATCCACTTTTACCTCGTATATACACAGAAAACACAACAGACCTTCAAAGTCTTGCTTTTAGAGGAAGAGCTGCCTACTGGTATTTCAGTTATTCTTTCTGAACTAGCTTCTGTTTCTGGACATACATAAATGATACTGTGGCTTAATTTTTGACAACTGAATTCTCAGATGACAAAAGCACAAACTACAGCAGCCAGGTACACATGCTGTGAGTACCTCATATTCCAGGGAAGGTGGTAAAAGGTTATTCTGGACACTTGCTGTTATTTGATCCTCTAATTGCAGTTGGGAATGTAGCCAGAACCCTCCAATGTTGGTGACAACAGGCTGACAAACACCTTCTATCAAAGTGATTGATAAAACTCTGCGGTATTTTGTAATTGTTTTCTACAACCTCTGAGCTTTATTTCTATCCTGCCTACACAACCCCTGATAGCTGTCCATTGGACAGCTTCTGAACATTAAACAATTTTTTCAGCAGGCCTGACAGTAATAGATGTATAGAGCTCACTGTCACCCCAACACCCAGCATCTCCATCATCGTTTCTTCTTAACAAGATGCCTTAGCCTGAAGAGTGATATAAAAAAAAAAATAAAACAGAAGCACCCCAGAGAAGGATAGAAGCAGGGACTCAAGGAGAAAATCCACACACTGGATATAGGAAGATTTAGGGATTCACTGTCTTTCTCTGTACTAAGCCACTGAAAGTTTCACACTTACCAAACATCCCTCACAGAATTTATTCTGCATGCTGTCACAGTAACCAATAAGTTTTACAAGTATTTATGGTGAAAACCAGTGAAGGGACGAAACCCATCAGCGTTAGAACTCCTTACAAAGTCCTCACTCTAACTGATGTCCCCTGAAAATTCCCTTCTCACAGAAAATGCATCTTTTGCGGTATTAAGACCAGGCACTTCTCTCTTTCTACCCAAATACAAAGTTTAATCTATACTAAGATTTCAGAACTGTTATGACAGCTTTGCCTGAATGTAAAAGTATCTTATTGCCAATATTACCACTGTATAAAAATAATTATATCCCAGCTGAAATGTCTATTAATAATTGGCAAATCAGGTCTTTTCATTATTTTTCATCAAGGACCATACCATGATAAAGCAGTTACTATATTCCTTTACAGCCTCTCCTTTTATTTAACTCCTGACATGCAGAACAGTGTCTAAATCATGACAAATATTTCCAGAAAGGAAGTATTTAAAAAGTACAGTAGCTGTAAAAAAACAGACTATTCAGGTGCAGTAAAATAATCACAGCTTGCCTTTTACTTTTTGGCAATACTGTCCTATTATTTCAATGGAACAAAAGCTTCTGCATAGGTTCTAAACTTTTTAAAAGATGGTAGTTGGTATTAATCTGCAGTTCTGGCCATGGCCTGAACACTAAGCCTTTGAGAACTCTTTTAAAAATTTCAACTACCTTTGACAAGTAGAGTTCTGGGTTCAGGGTTTTGTTTCCCCTTCAGGCTTTTCAAAATCAACTTACAAGATCAGTGCTTCTAACTGAAACTCACAATTAAAACACTTAAAAGTGAAATACAGTATTATCTTCATTAAATTTACTTTTCCTACAGTTCAAAACAGTTAATGCTATTCTATGTCCCCAACAACTCTCAACTTTCCCCCAGTAATGCTAATGTGCAGAGATGACAGCACTGTTAACAAATTAGAAAGAATTTCTATGTCTTTCCTTGCCAGAACATTACCCTCACCAAAATCTGTCTTCAAATTGTGTTATAGAAGAAGAAAAATATATTTGGAGATTATAACAATGAGATCAGTAAACACATTCAATTATATAATTGCAAGTTTGTTTAAAAAATACAATAGATTAAATATTACCATTACTCAAAAAAACCATGAAGTTTGTAAAAGGTAGAGAGGTGATTTTTTTTTAAAGAAAAATTTCTCTACACCAGCCCAATTCAAATTGTTTTCTGTTTCTCTGCAAGAAATGTGATGATCTCCTAAATCCCATTTAAAACAAACATTTAGGACCCACAGGGAAATAAACACTGCGCAAAATGATAATAAGATTATGTTTATGGGCAATTAATAGATCGGTTCCTGCTTGTGAAGAAATCCTCACACAGGTTGCATTAAGAAGCCAATCTGATCTTCCTAGTTATCAAACTAACTGTTACCAAGTACAAACAGCCTGTCTGACTGAAGACAAACTTTTCAGCTTCCACTAGATAATCTGGGCATTACTGGATATAAGCGCTGATTTAAAAGTTTTCAATTGCCAGATCAAAGCATGGTGAACAGCAGAGTTTGTTGGGGTTTGTTTGTTTGGTTTTTTTTTGGGGGGGGGAAGGAGAAGAGCAGAGACAAGACTTTTTACTGTTTCTTAGCAAGGCTGTATATAATTGAATGCTATTGCTCTTTTAAATGAATGACATTTCAGGTAATTGTTAAGATAAAGAAGGAGGAATCATCTTTTTTTTTTACTGTCTCCCAGTTCTGTATAAAATAGTTTCATTTCTGGTATTTACCCTCAATACGAAGCTTTTTTTTATAGTTATGATCAAATGATAAAGTAGAAAGAAGACAATGAAATTTCAGAATGCATTTTTCCCCCTCACACTGTTTACATCTAAAACAACCTATACTGACACTGGTTGGCACCCCTGTTGAGTTTCTTGACAGTTACAGTGCTACACCGACTCCAGAGTGAGCCTCCTCATTTTCAATGGCACTGAATTTAACTGTTATTAATAATATGCTTCCTGCTAACATAAAGGAACAAGAAGCTACTTTCACAAGGAAGCATGCGTATTTTGTCATATTTTCCAAATATATTCAGCATCTAGACTGTCACTTTATGTCTGGATGTACAGAAAGCAAGCAACAGAAGAGTACAACAGAACAAATTCCTGGTTCTGGGACCACTTCACTTCTAGAGAGACAGAAAGATCCGATATAAATCAGTCATATTTCTCCCTGAATGATCAGCAAGTGTTGCAGGAATTCCAGTCCCTCCCAGCTAAACAGGATCGGAAACTTTTTCTCCCCCAGCCCCCACAAAATATATTGTCACCAAAAAGAAAAAAAAAAAAAAGAGCAAGTCATACAAGAATTTTTCAATATTGCCAGCTTTCCAAATTTCGTGGGAGATACCAATTCTATCTATTTGTACCTACTGTTACAAGAAGATGGATATAAGTTGCAAACAGCTTACTCCAACAGTAGTTTCTTTGGTGCCTAAATTTACTTCATTCCACAGTTCCTTAAAATGCTACTTCTTTATCCACCTTGTAGGTATGCCATTAGAACAATGCTCTGCAATGGTCCCTCAAACACTTTGCAATAATAAAATGTTTAAAAGGCCAGTGACAACATAAACGCAGCATCTTGGTCAACCCAATAGTACTATTCTAATGGCTAGAGTGCAGGGCAACTTTCTGACCAGGAAAGACTGGAAGATGTTTGACACTCCAGTGCTATCTGCATTTACCAGGGTGATCTACAACCTAGAAGGCACCTCAAACAACAAGAATAGCTAGTGAGTTTTGCAGTCACAAAAGCTGACTACACTGCTCAGTAAGGCTGCATCTTGCTTGAGTGAAGGGGAACATTTCACTGGCACATGGCAGTTCATGTACCTTAAATCTCCGATTTATTCCCCAGTGCCACCTACCAAAGCAGTAGTCCTGTAAGCACATGGATTTCTTACAACTTTGTGTTCTGTAGCTTAAAGGATCATGCAACCCCTCCACATCAAGCTCACCCACAGATTGCAGCAGTTTTGTTATTTCTTCCTACCCTTAGCTGAGCCATAGTTTGAAAGCCTGAGGTCATGCAGTCTGGCAGAGACAGGACATATGCAGCCTTTCTTTTATTTGCCCACCAAATCCTCCTTTTGAGGGTTTCACACATCTTAGAGAACAAATGCATATTTTCTCATTTAGCAATTTCAAATGAACAACTGTACAGCTGTATGTTGTTGCTTGACCAAGCTTAAGTTGTTTACTTAGTGCCGAACTTGCAAGATTTTGAAAAAATACACAGTGAAAATAAGAGGGAAAAGCTATTTTAGACTTGCTTTGCTTGGCAATATAATTCTTTAAAAACAAGTTATACTTAGATATCGCAAGGCTAATGAACTGCATAATCAGAAGACTGTATCAGCTGATAGAATCACTAGAACAACTAGAAATGATTACATTACAGTGCCATCACTAATACAAATCTTGAGGATTGATTTTTGTCAAGGCTGTTTTCACGCACCCTGTTGTAGTCCAATTATATCCTAACCTATCAGCAGATTCAGTTGTTGTCAATTTAGAAAGGAAGCTAAAAATTTAAATTATGGCTCCTGCAGAGCCTCCAGAGCTCTCCTAATACTTCTTCAGTACTGTGGATCATTCACAGTAGGCTTCACTGATGTGAACTGGAACTGAATTGATTAGTCAACATGCCACTCTCACTGTTGTGGTTACCACCCCATGCCATCCTTCTCACAACCATCGCATTTATTCTTTAAATCTCACATCATTTCTGGAAGGACACCAATTCTATTTCTGGGGGGAAAAAAACACTTTAAATGGCATCCTGAGCTGCCCCCTTACCTGCATTAATATTGCACTCCAGAAGCTATTATAAAAGGGCCCATTAGGCACTAAATTACTCTCCACACAAGCACAGCAGCTCAGTGAGTCACAGCAGAGCATTTTTGCTTCTTTCCCATTTACATCTGTCCCTCCATAGAACCACATAGGCAGACTCCCACCTTTAAACAAAGGTATCAGTGAAAAAGGCATGAACATGCCAGTGTATTCTACAGTCTTTACTTTCACAACCTCCTAAAACCAGCTGTGCCTTTAAAACAAAGAACAAAGTGTAAGATACAACCCAACAAGTTCCCAGAAACTAATTATCTTCAAGATAACCTTGGTCAAATTCAGCCATTGGACTGAAATGTTATTTAAAGAGGGGATGACAAATAACACACCGAGCAAAAGACTACATAAAAATTGCTTCCAGAGAAATCTTGTCCCCTAAAACAGTGATGGAAATCACCATAGCAACTAACCTGAAGAATTATGATACAGATTTAAAATTTATCCTGGTTTAAGGATTAGAGGACAGATCAGACCACTGCACTAGCAGCTATATCCCTCTTGGGGAAAGTTCAAAATGGATACCTAATTACAAATTATTACTTTTTTGCCATTACATAAGATCTATTACTGATTTTCTCTCCCGAAGGATAAAGTTGCAGACAGATTTTGACAATTTTTAAAAGTTATGTCTCAGTTGACTGCATAAATTGCAAATAAAAAAACCAAAAGCACCACGATATATTGCATATTGTTTGAGAGCTCTCTATAAAATAAAAATCAACAATCTGGTAGAAGAGAAAGGGATTTATGTGATTTTATTCTCATTCTACAGAAAAACCATAAAATTTTCTGGTGCATCCATGTCTTTTAAACGAATTTGTGCGACCACACTAGTAGGGAAATTATTTTTTCCTATTCTTATGAACCAAATGATGTATTCTCTGCTATGTACAGTTTCTATATTGAGTCTCAGCTGCCTTTAAACCCTAACTCTGAATGTTTTGGGTCTGTTTATACTCCTACCATTTTTGGAAAATAACCCCAAACAATCAGACAGCAACCTCTGGCTGCTGACCACATTCAGGGAAAAAAAATGACGAGCTGCTAGGAGTGATTAAATCATTCCTTTAACTGAATATTTACATATTTAGCAACAATTGCTCACAGGAGATCGGGAAGCCATGCCTTAAGGTCTAAACAAATAGTTTCTCATTTTCCCTTGCTTTCACAGTAGTAATTTTGCTGCTGCCACCATTTTCAAGCTATGACATATACTCAATCCTATTCTGAGGAAATTTGGAGTTAAAGTTAATTTAGAGTGCTGAAAATGGTCTCACTGAAGAGGTCTCTTGGTCCCCCCTTTAACTCCATTCTAGTTGTTGTATTTAGTGAATGGGTGAATAACTGCCTATCAACTACTAACCTGTTCAAAACATGAATTTATTGCAAATATAAAGGTTATGACCAGAGGACTGCTAATCTAACATTAGGATGTTTTACTGTTTTCGTCCTGCTTTTTTAATTCTGTACCTAGCGTACTTAAGA
The DNA here is from genome assembly GCA_013400615.1 of Syrrhaptes paradoxus. Lineage (NCBI taxonomy): Eukaryota > Metazoa > Chordata > Aves > Pterocliformes > Pteroclidae > Syrrhaptes > Syrrhaptes paradoxus. The sequence continues at coordinate 22,335 of VZTO01021631.1, forward strand.
CTCTAGTAAGAATTCTGCTTTAAATATAATCTTGGAACAGAAGATACTTGCGAACTATTAGCTACAGTAGAACATAGCGTAATGCATATGGCTGATGCAATTCCCTCCCTTAATTAAAGGGTAGCCACAGAGTTTGTATTTGGAAGCTCTAATAAGCTGAGGGGATCTTTATGATTTTCAATTTTCAAACAGCTGGCTTGTATGGAAACAAGATGTCTTGGCACAGAGAATTGTTTATGCCTGTGTATATTCAGTGTGACTGATTATTTGCCACATGACAATAGAAACCTACAAACCAAGTAATTCAAGAAAAAAATGGCTATCCCAATTCTGGCAAAAATTCTTCTCCACCACTACCTCAATCAAAATTGTTTTTTATGCAGAGGTAGTATTTCAATAGATAAAGAAAACCACAGTACTCAGCAACAACAACAAAAAAAAGAAAAACAAACCAACCCACCCCACACACACTGTTTACCATANACTCCAGAAGCTATTATAAAAGGGCCCATTAGGCACTAAATTACTCTCCACACAAGCACAGCAGCTCAGTGAGTCACAGCAGAGCATTTTTGCTTCTTTCCCATTTACATCTGTCCCTCCATAGAACCACATAGGCAGACTCCCACCTTTAAACAAAGGTATCAGTGAAAAAGGCATGAACATGCCAGTGTATTCTACAGTCTTTACTTTCACAACCTCCTAAAACCAGCTGTGCCTTTAAAACAAAGAACAAAGTGTAAGATACAACCCAACAAGTTCCCAGAAACTAATTATCTTCAAGATAACCTTGGTCAAATTCAGCCATTGGACTGAAATGTTATTTAAAGAGGGGATGACAAATAACACACCGAGCAAAAGACTACATAAAAATTGCTTCCAGAGAAATCTTGTCCCCTAAAACAGTGATGGAAATCACCATAGCAACTAACCTGAAGAATTATGATACAGATTTAAAATTTATCCTGGTTTAAGGATTAGAGGACAGATCAGACCACTGCACTAGCAGCTATATCCCTCTTGGGGAAAGTTCAAAATGGATACCTAATTACAAATTATTACTTTTTTGCCATTACATAAGATCTATTACTGATTTTCTCTCCCGAAGGATAAAGTTGCAGACAGATTTTGACAATTTTTAAAAGTTATGTCTCAGTTGACTGCATAAATTGCAAATAAAAAAACCAAAAGCACCACGATATATTGCATATTGTTTGAGAGCTCTCTATAAAATAAAAATCAACAATCTGGTAGAAGAGAAAGGGATTTATGTGATTTTATTCTCATTCTACAGAAAAACCATAAAATTTTCTGGTGCATCCATGTCTTTTAAACGAATTTGTGCGACCACACTAGTAGGGAAATTATTTTTTCCTATTCTTATGAACCAAATGATGTATTCTCTGCTATGTACAGTTTCTATATTGAGTCTCAGCTGCCTTTAAACCCTAACTCTGAATGTTTTGGGTCTGTTTATACTCCTACCATTTTT
>VZTO01021631.1:24134-73415 GCA_013400615.1 Syrrhaptes paradoxus
TAACATACCATACCATACCAGACCATACAATACCACACCGTACTATACCATAGCATACCGCACCATACCATACCGCAACATACGATACCATACCATACCATACCATACCATACCACACCATAACATACCACACCATACCATACCATACCACACTTCACCATACCATACCACACCACACACACTGTTTACCATACTCATTCTCTGAAGTAGTTAGATTCATTTTGATTGCATGTGGTTGTATTCTTCTGTATTGTCTTCCATGATATTTTATATGCATCAGTTCCAGAAGACGACTGGAAATTTTTCTTCATGTCACTGTGATTTTTAAATTTTACCCTGTTGTTAAGTGTGGCATTAGTTGCTAAGATGCTAGATAGGTACGTACACAATGGAGCTAAATTTCTCTTGTTCTGCGCATTGATCACATTCAAGAAGAGGAGAAAGAGAAAAGAAGATGATTTTTGCTTCTACTGGAAATAGTTTTTGCCCTTCAGTTAAGAATGTTCTTCCTCTGCTTTATCCAGCCATTCAAACTTTCAGGAAATACTTATGCAAATTAAAACTAAGAGGACAAGCACTTTCAGCATCTCTGAAAATGCTTCTGATTCCTACTGCTCTAGGTCAAGTCAAGATCAGAAAAATTCTGACAGCATGCTTTACACCAGGCAGGTGTACATAGAAGAAAAGAATTTCTAACCAGTCAGCATAAGTTAAAAATACTGAAATACTAGATTTAAAAAAAACACACCAACAAAACAACTAATCAAAAAATTTAAATAAATTTTTCCAAGCAGAGCAGATTATTCCTTTTTTTGTCCCTTTTATTGAACACTTATACCTTTACTGCAGTAGAGAGAGACTTTTTCATCATTGATGTCTACCATGAAGGTAATTAATTACCAGTTGAGCTGTCTACAACTGCCACAAATTGCAAAAATTGTACCTTATCTGATAGATGCCTACATTATTCTGTGCCTGCCTGTTTGCAAGATTTGAGAGCTGAAGTCTTGACTTAATTTAAAGCACTTCACAGAATTTCTGACAAAATCAGACAGCTTTCTCTGTGTAGCTATGCTATTTGTTTTCTCTTAGGGACTGCAGCTTGGTGGAAGAGGAGAAGCACTCTCTACCACCACTCAGCTTCTTTCCCGTTAATACATCTGGAATTTTTTCCTCTGTAAACTGACCATTTACCCATGCAGACTATGCAGCCACTGTCACATGCTTCCTCCTGCTGCTTGGAAACTTGGTGGCACATACTACATTAACACTCGGTTTTCAATACAGAGTTTACAACTTTATTTACAAGAAAATTGATTATTATCCAGGCTCTTAACTACAAAGAAAGGAAAACACCGTCTTTGGCTGTACCAGGGAGAAAAGCTTGTTTGTTGTTCCATGTCATCTAGAGGCAGAGGCTATTGCACCAATGTGGAAGGGAACACCAGAGATACATATGCGCTGCATGAAGCAGAAGCTGCCACTTTGGGAACCAGGAAGACTCACACACAGAAGAGACCTTCCTAACTAGGACTGACAACAAGCAATACAAATTTTCTTCCAGGAATAGGCCACTTTCATAAACAATGCTCTTTCCCAAGACTGGTGTAATCAAGCTAATGTCACTCAGTGACCTATACAGACCACACCAGCCCTTACAGCCCAGGGCCTATACAAGGCTTCATAAAATTCCAACCACGGTCTGTCACTCCAAGATCAACAAATAAACACAAATGGAGAACAAACTCTCTCAACTTCAATAATGATGGTCTCTTCTGGGGAAGTGTTTGGAGAAGCAAATCTACTGGCTATATCACATCCAGGAGAAACACACATCCATAAGGATTTATTAAGCCAAGTACCGTGTATCCAGTAAGCTACATTAACCACAACACACTGCACTACTGGGAGGGGAAAAAACCCCAGAACCAAAAAATCCACACATCTACTGGTAGTTACATAACCCTAGTCAAATAGAAGATGTCAGAAATGGAAAAAAAAAGTACTGAATTCTATAAAACTACATTAAAATATATTGACTGAATATCTGAAACATATACTAGAGTGTTTTCCTGCTGCAATACATTTGTGATTAAACAGTGTTTAGGCATATCTTGTGATTTGTTAACAGCGTCTCAGGGAGCTTTTCAGAGAGTAAAGGTTAATACGTACTTGGAATTACCCAGTTGATTTGTCATCTCATCTTCATGTGGTTAAACCCATCACAGGAACCAATACATACTTAACACTGTTTCAGGAAAGGCTTAACAAAATCCTGTGTCATATCATTTAGAGGAGGTCACATAAATTTTGAAGTCAGCCTTTCACATCCACCCTACGACACTATTCAATCCAAACGTTTAAAATAAGATCTTATTAAGATTACACAGCTAGACTGGGGATACAGAGTATTTTACCTACAAAGCACTGTAAAGCATCTTGAACAGTCGGCTTCACACTGATGCCGATTTCAAAGATTTCGCTACTTGAGAGTCTTAATTAGGCAGCTGCATTCTAATAGACTGTTTAGCCTCCTCTGAACTAAAGTTTCCTGAGCAGCTTGCCAATTCAAAATACTTTTATTCTTCATGTGTTGTCAGGTTTAGGCTATTTTACTCTTCTAAATCACCCTCAAATTATTTCTGTCAGCATTATGAGAATCTAGTAGGCTCTCAAGCTTAAGTTCCCCACTCGTGAAAAACATGCAGGAAGTCTTGTATTTCTGGACTATCAGAAAAATAAGATTATCTGTTGCACAGAATGCAACTATTAAACGGTTGTAATATGCAACTGCATTACTACCTGTAGCAGTCCAAAGTTTCCCCATCATCCCTAACCACTAGGGAGTCCCAGATTCACCACCTCACTGTATCTAGAAGGAGTAGACAAGGAGATTCCTTCATTACTGCTTCTCATAATTTGTTTCTTTATTTTTGTCAGAGATTTGTTACAATCAAAGTGAGAGTTCCGGAACAAAAACTAACCCCCCTTTCCTTGGGCCGATCCATACAGGGTTTAAACAGAAGCAAACAGTTTCTGTGTGAATCAGACTTCTGGATCCTGGATGAAATAAAAACCAAAATGAGTCAAACTAAGATGCAACACAAACACAGCTTTCTGGTTTTACCGATGTATGTGCAGCATTGAAATTTGAAATGAAATTACTAGTGATGCATAGCTAGATGATTAAGAGGGATGGGAAACAGTTTTTTCCACTTGAACCTACACGAAGTTCATTTTACCAGTATTTGCTGGAAGATTTACAAAAGTTTACCCATATATATACATTTTCAAATATATAGCTCACTAAAATGGTAATTTCTAATTGTGCCTCGTTTATAACGCTTTCATTTTAAAAGATTTTGCTAAGATATTTGTTGTTAAACATTTCTGTTGACTTGCAACTTTGTGACTTGAGCCACAAAAAAACAACACACAAAATTCATTAAGTGAAATGGATAAAGCAATGGCGTTCCTTTTTCAAAATCAACAACACTGTGGTTAAGTACTTCGTCTTGAGGTGTAATTCCCAACATTTTCGCATCCTCTGAGGGTTTCCATCTGCAATGGTAATGCCCCGATTTCCATACCTTACAATATTCTGGTGAAAAGTATTCTCAGTTATATCTGTTTAGGTTTTTCCCTGCTAGATATCTATTAAACATCCATTGGAATACAGACTGCATCTCAAGAACCCTCTTGCTAGGACTCACTTCCAGGGCCCTATTTCCCTGATGAGTGAATCATATTAATATAATTCTGTCTAACTGAGTGGATATTTACACTTACAGAAACCTGTGGGGTTAGCAAAGCCTCATTAAGGAGAGATTAAAAACCTCTCTTCTCCCTAGTCTAAAGAACATCAACTGAAAAGATGAATTAAGCATCTACAGAGATGGGCCATGTCTCCATTTTTTCAAAATGGGAACTGAATTGTTCACTCATACCCCATGTAAGTACCATAATTACTTAGTTACTGGAGAAAAGAGTGCAAGCCAGCATAAACATCCTGTTGTAAAGTTTATCTTCTATTGTGTTGTTTTTGATTCTAAAAAAACCCAAACACTATTTCAAGATGAAAGAAAAACAAACAAATAAAAATCTTTCTCATTAAGATTAAACAAAGCAGTCCTGACAAAAGATGTGTTGATGAACCATCAGTCCTTCACCACAATTTCTGGTGACAAATTCAATAATGAGAGGGGGATAAATGCTCTAATAGATTTCATTAATTATTTCTACAAATACTGTATCCCATAGGTAAACAGGTCAAGTGACAAGAAAAAATTCCACAGCAATGCTAAGTAAAGACTCATGCACGTTAATACTACATTCTGTGTAGCAGTATTAATGCACGTGAATCTTTGCTTAACTAGAATGTAGTATTAACGTGCATGAATCTTTGCTTAACTTTTTGATATCCACATAGCAATCAAGACACTAGCATGATCTGCTGTCTTTGTATGTTGCTGTACACCATTATCAGTAAGAAACAGGAAAAAAAGAAAAAACACAGTTGCACAAGTGACAGAAAATATTTCACACAGATTGTGACAAGGCATGAAGTTTCTCTCAAAAGGGCAAGTTATTTGTGGTCTGTACTGGACAATTAATGTCATTAGAAAACACAAAATTAATAGCCCTCATTAAAAGCATCTGGAGAATTTCACTGCTACAATGACTGCGCCCAACCCAGAATGCCCAAGTACAAGTCAAGGTTGCATCCTTCATTCCTGCGTTTAAATCTTGCTGAATAAACTCTCATTTATTATACATATGGTCTCTAGATCAGACTCTGTATTTATCTTCACTGAATAAGCACTGCTTTACTTTGTTGTAATAGTATCTGGTGGCTGTTAATACAAGATTTCTGTGTTAGTACTGAACAAGAGCAGGTATCCTACTCTGAAGGGTTTTAAATCTAAGAAGCAACTTAAGGGGGCTAATAAGATTTACATAAAAAGAATATGCAATATTAAAGAAGAACAGTTTTCCAAGTCTGATCAGATAGTCTATCTAATTAGAAAAAAAAAAAATCAGTAAGCTGTTCGTCCCTGAAGTAATTTGTAATCCAGCTTGATAATGGAACACAAAAACAGCTATAAGTAGTTTTCAGAACACATATATAGATTACATATTCAGCTTGCTATGTCTACATATGTGCTGTATGCAATTAACATGAATAAATTAAACAGATTTGCTTGAGAGTTTGTACTAGAGAATAAAGGTTATCAGAAGACACAAACCTTGTGTTACACAGTCAACCATTAATGTCATATGCAGCAATGTGTTCTTCACAGGTACAAAACAACCACATATGACATGCCAATTCATGATCCCAAATGGAATATCCAGATAAATCTAGAGGAACATAAATTATGAGTCTTCAGATTCATAAGGATATAGTTTACCTCAATTTAGGCTCCGAGGAGACTTAATAGCAGCCTTCCAGTACCTGAAGGGGGCCTACAGGAGAGATGGGGAGGCACTCTTTATCAGGGAGTGCAGTGAGAGGACAAGGGGTAACGGGTATAAGCTAAAAGAGGGTAAATTTAGACTAGACATTAGGAAGAAATTTTTCACTATNAAGAAGTTCTACGCAAATCATAGCTCATATACCTTCATACTTACTTTTTTTTTTTAATCCTCTATTTTCAAGGAAGGCTTTCTAGGGGATGGGATGTGGGGGAGTCATTGAAATATCAGCATACAAAAAACACTGAGAATGAAGATTGATCAAAGCGCATAACTGACCCCAGTGAGTTCCAGTTTATAAGCCATTCCCATCCTTAAAAACTCTTACATGATAGGCAACACACAAAAACTTCAGAGAAAGCTCTGACTTAAACTTCTTAACCAAAATAGTTGTCTTATCACAGCTCAAGCATCTTGGGCAGCAGAATCTGTTCAGTGTTATAGGTTTTAAACAGGAGACTTACAGATGTGCTTGCCTATAGAGAAATTCTACATCAGCAAGGGAAGTAGCAGCAGTTAAGTTCTTCCTTATTTGAAAATAAGCTCACGCTAACAGCACTTTTTGTAAGCCTCCTCCAAGGAGCAAAGGTGTCTGTGAGCCAAGGGCTAAACCTGATAGAGCTCTGCAACACAACCTTGTCTCAGACACCTGAGAAAAATGCTAAGTTGCAAGAAAGATCTGTGGAAACCTAGAGAGAATTAAGCAAGTTAACAAGGTAAAAATCACAGAGGTGAGGCTGCTGAGACACTGGTAGTACATCCTGAATTCAAGATGAAAAACATCACATTGAGAAGGTACAAACCCATATGGGGGGGGGGAAACCATCAAATTGGGATTTCAACAAGAAGATGCAGCCTCTGTCCAGAAACACCAAGGCTGACTTCTCTACCTGACTGATGTCAGGCAGCCTGGCAAAAGCTCACCAACAGTCTAATTGTGATGGTTAGCACAGCAGCAAGTTATTTCTAAGCATCTACCCATGTTTAGCCAATAAATAATTGCTTTAGACTTGCAAACATATCCTGTTTGCAGAACCTCTCTGCACACAGTAGAAGCTGCTCAAGCAAAGTGACCCCACAGAGAAAGGACACTACTCTCTGCAGGCATGAAGCAAGAATAAGCTTGCCTTGCAAGGTTTATTAAAAAAAAAATAAAAAAGGCACACACACAAAAAACTAAAACCCACAAACAAACAAAAAAAACCCCAAAAAAGACAAAACACAAAAAAAAGAAAAAAACCACAGCTGCTATTCTTATGTACATATGTATGACACTGCTGCAATAGTTCGACATCCTAGCATTTTCCTGTCTGTACCCAGAACAAATGATTAAGGCATATCACACATATTTTGGAAACAAAATTTCTGCTGGTGAGCTGCCAAGAAAGTGCTAGGTTTGAATTAAAAATACAGTTCAATGCCATTATTTAAGAGAGCAGGACTATAGCTTAAAATCTATTAGAGTAAAAAGACAAATATCGATTGAATTTCTGTTATACAGGATGACTATTTAAAACCAGTCTTAAAAGGCAATTTAGGAAAACTGTACTAAAAATTTTTTTCTTCTTCTTTAGTTTCCTGGAAAACAATACTCATCTAGAAGAAGAATCTGAGTGCCAACATAACAGTAAAATGATCAAAAAAGTGGTCTCTGATAGAAAAACATTTCCTATAAAACTCTGTATTACCAAAATCCCAAGAGGCATATTAATCCTATCATTTGTATGCCCATTAACTCTTTCACGGTGACATATGGCTTTTAAGTAGTTCACAGGTATGAAAGCTCCAAAGAGATTGGAAAATCCTGTCCTGTGAAAAATCTCACGAGTAGCTGTGAATCAGGCAATGTATCTACCACAGAATAATACTTTCAGGTGGCGAGGTGGGGGAAGGATTCAGAAAGCTGTTGATTAATAGGAACCATGCTTTAGAAACTTATGTTTTTCAGGGTCATTTAAAAAGTCAGTGATTTTCTTGTCACTGATCCAACACACTTGAACTGCAATTTACAAAAATCTGCAAGAATAAAATCAGTGGAATTATCTCCTCTACACCAGACATCATGGGACATAAAATAGTCTAAATGGTACAAAACAGTATGAGCATTTCAAGTATGACTCCCCAATAGTTAAGGGGGGGGGGAAACATAAAACATGGGAGCAAAACTGAAACCAACAGCCTGATGCAATACCAAAAATAGCATACCTGGAATAAAGAATGCCTTCTAGACAGCTTTCACCTATAAAACATGCTATCACCTCCCATTTACAGGCAGAAGAACAAGCCATGACTATCACATAATTTTTATATGCATCTTTAAGAAGCTCAAGCCTAAATTCAAGAGAACTTCACATCTCCTTTAGTATATTCAGAAATTCCAACAGATTGAGATAAATACAGCAGAACTCTGTAGAGCTGAAAGTCAACCTAAGCCTCAATTTCTTTACCCACAAAAGTGAAGCTAATAACGTGTTTCTCATCAGCTGGGAGAAGAATGGAAGAGAAATTAAGAGAAGGAATTGTAAGAAACTTTCCCATCAATACACAGATAAGCAAGGAAGAGTTGAGCACGACGAAGTCCAGCTCTTCAGATGAAACCATCCCCATTCCTCACCATTTACAGCATTATACTCTAAAGCTCACATCCGGATGCACCACTGGATGTTGTCTCGCTACCAGACAACCATTTGCCTGCTACACTGCATAGGCAAGAGTCCATGGAAGGAGTGTCATGTACACCCCAAACAACCATAACATACCCGTGTACCACCTTCCATCTGTTACCATGACAGATGAGTGGTAATAAATGCTAGAAGGAAGGTAAGATGATGCTTGCAACAACTTTCTTTACTATTTATTAGATAGACACACATCTGAACTCCTGGGTTTCATTCCCACCTCTGGGGAAATGTCCGGCTTTCCCATCAGTCTTGCTGTGTTTCTCCCTGCCTGTTTTCTCCAGGCCAACAACCATGAAGAGAGTTTCCACACCTAACCCCAACCGACATTCAAGCAATAAACACACATTGAAGAAAGCAGGGTAAAGGGGAAAGGGAACCACCACAGGAAGTGGATAGGAAAAGAGCTGCTGACTTCTAAGAAAAAAACGGTTTTAGCTTTAGGTTTTAATGACATTTAAATTGAGCCTGCAGTTTATAGCATGAATTCAGCTTTAGCATTTAACCTAGGCCATGGTTAACAAAGTTAAAGGAAAGGTGAGAGGCTACAATAGTCTAACTTCCTCATTCAGGAATTATCTTTGCAATATAGGTCTTACCATTTGAAGAAATTAGCCACAAGTCACGTAGCTCTTCATGAGAAGGCGGGCAGCTGATGCACTGTATAAACTCAAGTGCTGTCTCTCATAACCCCCACTATGGGTTTATGAACAATTCTTAGTCTACTGCTTCCAGATTAAGAAGCTAACTGTACATGGCGAGTTTAAATCTAAGGCTGCTGATACCTCCAGTTGATACATTACGCACATTGACCAAAGGGAAGTGCTTGTGAACAGCTGTAACTTTTAGTCACATTTCAGTCAAATGTGATAATAAGGATCAGTAGGGAAGCATGTCCTTTCTTTTTCTAATACTATCTAATCTATGCCAATTATATCACATTTTGTTAGGCTTTAAAAAAAGAACATTCCAAATTATTGATATTAAACCAGTTGCTCTCCACTGTTAATTTAACTTGCTTCCTACTCTATCAATAAATTCAACAGAAGGTTACATATATTAAAGTTAGAGTTGTGTTGAAAACAAAGCTGCATCCTGCTTTCCTGGACATGTTTACATGCATTATTATAGTTTAATCTACTTCCTAATTTCTAAAGCAATGCATTTTTCCTCCTCTGTCATTTATTTTGAATGCATCATGTGCACAAACGCTGATTACTCGTCTGGTAGGGATTTTAACCATCTGTGCTAACACAGTTGCTGAAAGAATCATATACAATAGGAAAAAAAGAGATAATAGTCATTAACATGAAACAACAATAAAAGACCTAAATTTGCAAGCTCCAACTTTGCCTACAGTTTATGATTAATAAAAACTAGTGCTTACTGAAAGCTGATTATGTACTTCATTCTGTGTGAAGCCTGAGGGGCTGAGGCTTAGAACACTAAAATCCTTCAAATTCCACCCAAATTAATGCCTCTCTCCAATTAACTTTGCAGACTGAATCACTGAGTCAGCACAATCAGTGCAGCAAAAGCCATTAGAATAGATTTTCCTCTGTCTTGCTAAAAAAGCATCAGTTGGTGATGACAGCTGATGAAGCAAAACAAGAAGCACAGCACCCCCAGAAAATTACATTTTCTTTGAACTCCCAAATTCACGAGTTTCAAAGTACAGCTAGCATACTTACCTAAGGTTAGCTTAGAGTTTAGGCAAAGTCAACATGTCACCTCAGGGGTAACAAGACAACCATAAAATTCTGTGCACTGTAGCCATTACTGCTATAGGAAGAGATGGGGCACAAGTAGACAGTGGCTGACAAGCAAGGAGTATAAGGGGAAAAAAAATACAAAACAGAACATCAAGCAAACAACAAACCACACTTCACCTTCCTTTATCTTTTTTCTCAATTGTTTCCTCAATGGGTTTTTTGCAGAATTATTGGTCAGCCAAGATTAGTGGCAAGTAAATGAGCAAATTAAACTGAAACACTGCTGGTTATTTCATCAAGAGAGCAAGCACTCTGTTTAAAAATATTGTTATGAGTGACATGAATTTGCACAGCCTTCATGCTCTTCTACATCAGCAGTCAAAGCCAAACTGGGGGCTGACTGCTATATACATTTGATGCAGGTTGTACAGAGAGGAGGGCTGCTGGATCAGCAGCGTACTGGCTGTACAGTCAAACAAGGTGGATATGGCACCTAAACAGACAGTACCAGGGAGAAAGAGAGTGCTTTATGAAAGAGGTAGAGTTAAGCAACTTGCAGTCACTAAACACAAGAGGCCATCCCTCCCACCTCTGCTGTCCGTGGGGTTTTCTGACCTCCTTATGTTCTTTTCGATGAGCCAGAAGATAAAAAAGTAAACAGCTTCCTGCTTGTGCAGCAAGTGCCCATGCACAGGGAGAAAAGGAAAGGTGGCACTAAAAGATGGGAAACCAGCCTATCCCTATGCCCGGCACCTCATTCTTTGCCTAAAAGGCTATGTTTGGGTTTTGGGGGGCTATTTTTGTTCTTCAAGCAAAGTGAAGCAGTGTGTTGATTAAATTCCTATTCATCTACCACGTCCTTAAGAAAGAAGTAATAACAACTGTGTGACTGACAATCCCACAAAAGCTCCCTTTCTCAGTGATTTATTCTAATACATGCTTTTTTCCCCCCCTCCAATATTTCACTGAACAGAAGAAAGTACTTTTAAGAAAATGTCTATCCTAAAGAAAAAATTAATAAACCTAAAAAAATGTTCCTTTGCTGATACTCTGAAAGAAATGACAGGCTATAATCCCAACATAAAGGAACATAAATTGGAGTTAAAATAAAGCCTTTAAATTATTTTGTGATTAGGGTATTTAATTTACTTATTTTCAAACAGCAGAAAGAATGAGAACATTCAAAATTATCCATATGAAGTTAATTATATCACATAATTAAATTATTAAACACATTAATTATATGACATAAAATTAATTAAATATCACATTACTGTCTCAGTTGTACAACAGCTATATTGGGAGACAACAGAAAAAGGCAAAGATTCTGTTTTGAAGTCTTATTTGCCCCCTTTAAAACAAATCAATTCATCAGCTGTTCCTAATTGAATATAATGGGCATAAAACAAGTACATTACAAAATAAAAGTCTGATCTCCAGTATTTCTTGATTTAGGGCGTTCAGTTAAAAGTTTTTTTTAAAAATCATTCCACTGTATCCCACCCATACTCATTCAGCTCGTTCATATGATGCTTTTCAGTGCATCATCTGTATTCTAAGAAAATACTAACCATCTGCTATGTACTCAAAAGTCCCCACTTTTCATATTTTACATCGGTATCTATTGGCTTAAGTTATACTACTAATAGAAGCCTGAATTTTAGTGAAGTTTTGGTGTTAAGAGTTCTCGGTAAACAAAAGCACTGCAGACGAGACTGACAGTCCTCTACTGCCTGTCAAATGAAAACCTACACTATTAAAATCAATATACATTCTATTTTATAGATCATGTTATGTAAAATATATTCTCAGATCAATTTAGACGCTTTTGTAGGCTAAGTTAATTCCATCAGTTCCTTCACACTGAGATACGAATTTTTAGTGCCTTTAAGAAAAAAAAAAAAAAAAGAAAAAAAAAACCACAAACACAAAAAATCCCACACAACAACAAACAAACAAAGAAACAAACAAACCCCTATGCCAGACTGTTTTAGCTTCCCTATTGAAATGTCCAGGGCAGCTTTGCTATTACGTGCCAGTTCTGCACAGGCATACCAAATCAAATATTCCTGTTTGAAAGATTTGGGTGCAATCCAGCTGAGGGTTCTACAATTCTTGGACTGCTCTGAGAAGTTCTACAGTTTCACTTTGAGTATTTTAATTCTAGATTTTTTCAGTGCAGGACCAAGTTCTCAAAGAACGACACAAGTTTGAACTATTAAAAAGCAGTCCCACAATTTGTGATGCTTCATTAAAAAAAAAAATGCACCTGAGGAAGAGAGGAAAGTCCTTTCAACTTTGAGGTACACAAAGCCTGCTTAACTCTAAACAGTAACTGAAGCACTGTGATTTTTTTTTAAGAAAAGTTAACATTGTGAGTGAATTAAATTTATAATATACTCATTATAAAAGCATCTATGCAGGTATCTATTTTTAAGTCTTCTTTAGTTAAAAGAAGTAATTGCACAGATCAAACAAATTTGTTTGGTTTTAGTGCCATACAAACAACACATATAGACTACAAGCTAACTTAAAAGTCAATCAGTCCTCAGAGCAAGACAAGGTCAAATCTCTTTTATTGTTTGGGTTTTGGGGTTTTTTTGGTGGGTTTGGGTTTGGTTTTTTTTAGCACAGCACTACTTGCAAGAGCTCTTAACTAATTAAACCAACACATGGGAGAGAAAAATATATATGGTGTTCCTCACAATGCCTCCAATTTTGTTATTCTATTCCCATTTTGCCACTATCACTATTTGCTATATAATATATTGCTAGATTAATGAAATTTTATTAAAAACAAACAGCTGTGAGACTGCAAAGTCATGTCACCAATATTAAAATTAAACAGAGCATTGTTTTGCTCCGATCAATTTTTTATTCTAGAAATGAAACATATTCCTCTTTCAGAATAACTGCCTCCATTAAACCCTAGTATTCTAACAGAGTACATTATCTTCTCATTTCTTTACACCAATTGAAAATATTTTTATAATTTGACTCTCAAATGTGCCCTTGCATCAGAGCAGCACATGCACATGATGCAGGAGACAGGAAAAGGAAGTGCCCTTCTGTAGCAGTTATCACCTGTAGCTTGCTGTCCCCTGCCTCTCTGTGTAGTAACTGGAATCCACTAACTTACAGAAATTGTGTCAACCAAACTTCCAGCTGGAAGGTATAAACACACCAGCTTACTCAAAAAGTTTTTGAAGCTGACCCAGCAGCAGCCAGACTGCTGAGGCTCTGGTGCTGCCAGCACAGTGCAGGGGATATCCGCACCGTGGCAGAGGAGGAAGGATGAGCACTCTCCTCCTTAGCAAAGGAACTATTCTTCTCATAGGCACACAAGGTACTTGTGAACATGTAGTGAACTTGTGAATTAACAAAGGAATAAATTGGAGAACTCACGTGTTAGACTAGCCTGTAAAGTTTCACGGCGGGGTTTTTTTAAACCAAATGAGCTCATGAAATAAGATGTAGAGTACGTTGTCCTGTAAATTTGGGGAGATCCAAACAGACCGTGACAGTAGTCTATGTAAAACATTGGGTTTGACGATATGCTAACTAATAGCAAGGAAGCAAACCTGAGAGGACCAAATCTGCTGCTTGCCTACTAAGTTGCTCAAATTCTTCTGACTTTCAGGAGGTGCAGTATGCCTAGGACTCAGGATTCAGGTACACCCTGGAAAGCTTTACCAGCCAGAGATCCCCCTCAGTGCAGCCACAGCTTCCAGGACTCTCCAAAAGTAGTTTAAAATCTCAAAGTCACAATTTTGAACATGATTTGGTTTTATAAAAAAAGTTCCCTTATATAAAAAGGAGTTGAGATTTTGAACTTGCAAAATGTTAGCAGTTTACTTGTCTTCCATTTAAATACAGATTTTTTTTTTTTATGAAACTAAGGAAGAAATTAAAATCTGAGCAACAGGTAACAGTTAGAAATACAAGAAGATAGCCCATACCGAACTCTGGTTTAAGAGTCTGTCAAACAACCAGTACTACCATGTTAGTAAGTGTCAACAGTCTTATTATGATGACCTAACAGCCGCAAATGCTACTGGTTTGTTTGGGAAAAAAAATGAAAAAGACTAGAGTAATCATACCACAAGACTGATACAATCCTTCCCTTATCTTCACTTAGAAAGCTCTTGATTAAAATAAAATCTTTAGAGTACAAATTAAGAGAATCATATGAAGATACAGAACTGATTTTCAGTAATTCCTGTAGGGACTCCAAAAGCTGTGGCTGTATCTAAAACTAGTATGTGAGATGACTCAGGCAACCTCTTCCCCATCAGTCTGAGTTCCTAATAAAGTAACCAGACTCTGTCATTCAGTACTATCAATAAAGCTTTTAGTAAGATTGTATAAAATAAGACAGGCACATTTAGGGCAGCTAGACTTTGATGAAAGTTTGTTTTATGCAATAAAGACTTTGAGATACATAGGTGAGATCCTTGGCATTTCAGCTCCATCTCTCATACAGATTGGGTCACTTGGCTGGCCTCCGTTTCCTATTAATTACTACAGTGAGAGGATCCCCAATGAGTTGTTAATAGTGTCCTGATTTCCTGACATTATAGCAACAAAACACAACTGGTATGCCTACTTCACTTCCAGTGCCTTTCTGATACCACTTTAAGGATTACATTCTCATACACAAGAGCACTAACAAAACAGCAACATGCATGGCTTATTTCAAAACTCACCTGAAAGTCAGGGCCCAACGATGTAGCAGGGAACATGGCTGTTCAGTTCAGTGGGACTAGTTTTACCATGCCAACATCTTGGACATGCACTCCATATTTAAGTTACAGCCTGAGAATGAAAAAAAAAAAAACAACAAACTGTTCATAATTTAAAGCTAGTAGTCCTAGAGTCAGATACCGGTTCCAAGGGGTTGCATGGCATGGAAAGGGACAGAGCTACACCGATTAGCAGCACAGCAGAAAGCAACACTAAAGGAGTTTCAAGTACTTTTCAGGTGGACCAATCTGGTCTAAACCATCCCCAACATCTTCAGCCTTGACTGCAGGCACAGAAACTGAAGATGTTCAGCAAGTCATTAACATATCTTAGGAATGGGCCCAAATAATTTACACATCAGTTCAGAAGCAGTTAAGTAACTTTAAATTCATCACTTGAGACTGTTTCAACTTTATTTCCCATGGTTCCTCATTTTAAGTTCAGTATTTTACCACATATTCTGCACAAAACATATTTACAAGAAGCAGAAAAGGTTGATGTGTTTTTCAGTTATGCCTCAAAGTCCAAGGTAGTCAAAACTAAAAAAAAAAAAAAACAAAACAACACAGTCCAAGAGCTACTCTGTTGAAAATAAGCCAAATAAGAAAAAGAGTTTAAAGATTTAAGTGCTATTGTCGAGCTTCTCTTTTTCTATTTCAGTCAAAAATACTGACAATTACTTCTAAACTTGCCCTAAAACAAGAGTTAATCAAAACTTTTCAAACACTATTGAGGTTCCATCAAAGTAATTTCAGTTTAGGCACTCATCATTAATCCAATATGTCAACAAGCTCTCTGGCCTAATGGTTTTGCATACAAATAGGAAGGCTATCATAATGACTCCAAACCAAACCGACAAACACATATTTCCAAGAGATCAGACTGTATTCTTTAGCTAACAGCATTGACAAGCTGCTGTTACCAAAACTCACCATACATCATGTCATAAATTCAAATGCATCACTTCATATGCAGACATATTTAATATTGTTAGTATCACAACAGAGATAAAATTGAGCAAAATATTTATCACAACTTTGGAATTACTAAGCTATGAAGATATTTATAGAAAATAAAATATTTCTTTACAATAAAATTAGTATCCCTTCTCCAAATGTGCCCATTTCCAATAAAAGCTAAACAGGAATTCTGTGTCTCAGGTATTGGCAGGGCAGAGAATTTCAGATAGCCTACTTAAGCTATGAACTCAGCTATTTTTGGCCTAAATCAGACCAAGTTCAAGCATCAGCTAAAAATGTTCTTTTATCCACGCAAGGTAGGTGAAGTAACCTATATTGCCTCCATCAGCACCCACATTAATATCCAGTTTTGAACAGAAGCCCAGCTTCTCCATAGCACAGCCATGTGGCCTCTCAGGAGGCTTCAGAGCCACAGCTGACAGAGGTCACCAGCGTTTCAGCAAGCAGCATTGGGAATACCCAGGGAAGGGCTATGAATGAAGATCTTCACCTCTCCAAACTGATCAGAATTTGGCTCAGGATTTGTTCTTAAAGCACTTCATGCAGTTGTAACAACAACTACACATGCCAAACATCAGCTGTGAGATCCAGATGGTGATCTCCATGCCCTGACTCCTGTCCACACTGACCCAGGAGCACAAAGCTTGTCCTCCTTGCCAACTTCCCCCTTGGGACACCACTACTTACAAATGTCACAGAACAGGGATCCCATCGCCCATCAAAACTGACACATTTTCCTCTGGTCAGCAGAACTGGAGCCAGGTAATAGATATGCCTGCTCCCCTGCATACAGGGAACAGAGCCAGACAGGGAGCAGGCAGCAGGGAAGAAACACGAAGTTCAGCACAGAAAGGAGACGCCCACTCTGTAACCTGCTTGTACAGCTTCAGCAGGCTTTGATAGCCAGGCTGCTACACTTGCTTCCCCAGTCATTGTGCATCAGCCAACTACAAAAAGTAAGTTGTAAAATAGGTGGAGGAGTAGGTCTTTGCCTAGCATATCTTCAAAGCCAGATAATGCTGTCACAAGCACACAATGCTTGTAATTCAGATGAGGAACTGCATTTCTTTTCAGTAACTGCAAGATAAGGACCTACAAAATATCTGTCACATTTTTAACAGAGGGAAAACAGTTTTAACATATTGGCTTTACTTTTTTTGCTAGGAGTTCCATACTGGTATCCTTACAGACAAGTAGGTTATGTCACAGTAAACAAATGAACAGACATATTAGATGGAAATTTAAATACATTTATACTTATGCCCCTCAGTTTGCAGACTTACATTCCATTTAAGCTGAGGTCAGTGGAAAACAGAGGTAGAAAAACAGTTTAACAAGTAAATTTTGAGAACCTATAGTAAGAGAAAAATCTTGGTATCATCTTCAAAAAAAATGAAGACAAAGATGCTGCACCTGGGGAAACTGTATCTTCACAGATTATGGCAAGATTAAGACATGCATAATTGATTTAGTTAGCATAAGACAAATGAGACACATGGAGAGCCAAGAAAGTAATAGTTTTAAGGAACATTAATTAAGTTTAACTAAGTAAAACACAGTTTGTAACATGCAGAGTAGCTTCCATAATTTATATGTAGTCAGTTTTCATACTTTCATTAATGGATATATTTAAGACCATACTGACAAATTAGAAGTTCTAGTTTAAGAAAATACATCCACAGGAAAAAAAAAAAAAAATACAAGGCCAGATCTATTTGCCATCATGAGCTTAGGGACCTGTTCAGGCTATACTACGTTTAAAGCACCAAACTTAAGATTTGTGAAAGAGAAAAATTTAGTCAGATAAAATCAAGCCTGTCTGTAGACTCACAATTTGCATGGCACAGGGTTGGTTTTTGTTTTGTTAAAAAGAAAAGCACATGGGTTTTGGTTTTTTTTAACTCAAGATAATACACAAAAACAAACTTGGCATTGTTACTTGCATTCCTCAGGAAAAGGCCTTGAGTGCTTTGACTTGAATTTGGGCATAGCTGCTCAGCATATATGGGTGAGAGTGTCACATTTATTTTTTCCTTCAGAAACATGCAACACAGAAGGAGTTAGTTGTGAGACAGCCATTCCACCACAGTTTATACAAGCTGCCATTATGGGTGTTCACACTCTTGAAAACCTCTCCATCTTCCTTGTTTTGTTTTTCCTCATAAACAAATCATCCTTCCTTCTATTAAGGCTGCACAGACTTTTTTCCCCATATTGGTTTGTTGTTCAGTGAGGTTACGCTGACCCCCCTTCTTTGCAGGACTATTTTCAACAATTATGTGGCAATTCTGTCTCACTCATTACATATTGATAACTCAGTAAGTAGGAAAAAACATTGGGTAGCATTAACCTTTTCAATACCATTACAAGCACACATTCAAGCATTCAAGTTGAAAATCTTAAATTAGGCACTATTATAGAACACAAAACATCATACAATTTCAAACTACTGTCAGTCTACTTGCAGAGAACAGGAAAAGACTGCACCAAGGAACAGAACTGTTGCTACACAGAGTTTTTATTAACTTGCAACAAAACCAGGTGGAGATTAGTTCTATTATTTCGCCAACAGAAAGGATACCAGCATTACCTGGATTAATAAAAAACCTTAGTCCGAGAAGTTAATTTGGACAGAATTTCCCTTAGCCTTGACAATCCAGACATCCCATTGTGAATAACCTTTCAAAGTTAATTCCTCACACTAGCAAAAGAAGTGTACAAAATCACCATGGTTCTATCTAGTAAACTAAGCAACACTTGATTTTTCTTCTTCATAGCCAAGAATAGCAAGGATTATTGCTGAGTACCTTTTTAGTTTTAATGGTTGTCACCTTTGACATGTGCTCCTGGCTGTTACACTACCTCTGCTTTCACATTCCTTCTTCCCCTTATCCTAACAATGAAGTAAAGACATGGCAGAAAGAGGGATACTTAAAAAAAAAGTTAATCTCAATTGTTTCCTTTTCCTTCCCCTAGTGACTGCAGTTTCATTCTAAAAGCGTTAAGGTGAAACACAAATGGTTTATTGTACACTTTCTCACACTGAAACTTTGACTCAGTTAATAAGCCAGTTACTTGAAGTCACATCAATTTAAATAATGAGAACCATCCCAGGGCATCTGTTTCTCATGGCAACATCTACAGGAGCAGCACAGTCAAGATACAGATCTGTTGATAGACTCAAGGACTATGAGGTTGCTGCAGATCAGCACAAAGTTTACTGTGCAAGAAAGAGATAATTAAGTCATCTCCAAGTACTTCAATATGCAAAAAGTGAACTGCTCACAATTAACAATTTTTCTTGACAGCACACAGCTCCCACATTTTAAAATATACCACATGTTTGGACTGGTGGTGGTTTTTTTGTAAATTTAATTTAGACTTTTGATTTAAATTAATTCTGATAGTTGCTGTGCAGTTTTTAGACGTGAAGAAAGATACAAAATTATTTATGTAAGAAGGTACAAGTAAGCCCAAGATCACTGAAATTTTTACAAAAATACATGTCCAACTGCTTACTTGCACACAGCACTGCTATAAACTCAGACTATCCTGGCATCTGCTGACCCCAGTGAGGTCAAAAAAATAACCCTTTGAATAAACTTCATAATGTAAGTTAGCTGGGTTCAAGCTAGTTAACTAATTATTTTATTGGAGACTAACAGAGATGTGACACTGCATGAAATTTTGTAAAACATATAGGAAAAGAACAGTGTCTCTCTAGCCTCTCAGCTCAGCACATTCCGTTGCACAGCAGGGAGACTTCTTCAGTTCAGCACGCAGAATCTACTTCCATGAAAAAAGGCTGTGTAGGAAAAAACCTGCAGTTCAGGTATAGCATAATGCTTGGAAAAAGATTATTAATTCAGTCAACTCTAACTGGAGCCTTCATGTAACTTTTTTTGCTGACTACTACAATTGCGTATTCTAACAGCATTTTTCTAGAATCAGACACTGCCTAGGATTTAAACAGGTCAAATTTTCCCCTACACTTTTGTTTTACTGAAAGCTATCAAATAAATTTTCTTCCTGAGAAACTTAATTTAACTGCCTACTGGCCACATATCATCAATAGCATTAATTAGCTCCAGCACTGCTGATTTATATCAGCCAGATCTCTGTCCCAGAATCCCCATAAAGAGATTCAAGATCATTTAGAAATGAGATTTTAGACTTCCATTCAGACACAATTAGCCACAGTAACCAGAAAACTCCCACTTCAAAGCCTTTTTTTCTTCCTTCACTATGTTAGTGCTGTTAAAGTGACCAATACAAAAATGGCACACAACAGTGTATGTTCAAAGGTCTTGCTAAGTACTAGTTTCGGAGTAGGACAGATGTTTTCTATCTCCAAAGACTTTTACTTATACACAATTAATCTGGTAAACTATTTGCCTGTTTTGCTCAAAACTTTCTTTACAAAGGCACATTTCACAAATGAATATTTTCATATGAAATACCCAATTCAGTAGCTTTTTATGTAGTAAACTGACAAAGAAATTTGATTGAAGTGTTTATTGGATCCCAAATAATTCTTCACTTTGCTCTGCATGACAACACCTATTCCATGTTCTGTAAATTAGAAATTCAATGTTCACCCAGTTCTACTCATCTTCATTGAATATAGCATTCAGACATACTTGCCCTGCGAATAGCTTTGTTTCTGCAGATGATCTGGCAAAGCCAATGTGTGCATTGTCTACACAAACGCATAGACTAAGTATGTAAACAGCTCTACCAAAACCTTAAATGATAAATTTTGGGTTCATTAAAATACTGTAAAAAATAGAGCAAGTAAATTGCATTAATGGATGAGCACTTTATAGCTGAGCACACTCCAACTTTCCACAAACACAGCTTACTGTATATGTGACAATGCAGACATGGATCTGCCAAGCCTCACTTACTTCACCAACACCCTTCAGCACATTCTCCAGACTAATCGTAACCAACAAGTTCAGTCAACCAAGATAAGCAATTATTTAGCTTGCTCTTCTGACTGATAGAAAAATATGCTTTTGTAATCATGTGTGTCTAGATAACACATTTCATGTTAAGGCAACTTCCCATGGATCAAACAGATCAATAGGCCTGGTCGGCCCATGTGTGCAAGGTTTAAAGTTACTTTGCAGGATCACATAGCAAGAGTTATCACTCACTGATGTAATATAAAGTTTTCGCTCATCTAACTTTTGAAGAGTTTTTGCTCACAGACTCAACTAGAACACATTTGGAATGCTGTGTTGATTTTTATTGGAACTAACTAGCAAGTTTAATTCACAGATTTAAGGACAGAATTGGTCAAGTGTTTCTGCTTTTCCTAGATTTATTTCATAACTCTGATAAATGCAGGAAATTTTAGTTAAAATGGTTTTCAAAATACAAGTGCTCTTCAGATTTTTTTGTTTATTCCGTTTTACAGCCCAGGGAAAATCAAGCAGTCACATCTCANAAAAACCAACACAACTACACCAGAAAGCAACTGCTATGTCTCAACTATCTGGTGTTGCGACCATGACAAGAAAAAAAGTGTTTGTAAACGTTATATTTCACTGTCAAAAGAAAAAATATTTCTACAGACATTCTCATAATCTTTTGAAGAGCTTTATCCTAATAGGATGTACGTGAAATTCAATTTTAAAAGCTTGGGAGAAAAGAAAGGGAAAAGCAAGTCTTTAATATGCTGAGCCACTGATGATGACAACTATCTTGCTCTACATAGTACTACATTGATAGCTTCAGTTAATCCATTGTTCAAAACAAGCACAGACAGACTAGATGGTGGCTTGAACACATTTCTAACACTTACTAGGGAATATCTAGTAAGAAATCATTTGGTACCAGCTAAGCAGTGTGAACTTGTTTAAAACTGACCTTTCCCCTTCCCTCCCACAGCATAACTAATCAACCATTTGCACTGCTCTAGATCAAACCCACAGGCCAAGAATTACATCCGAGATTAATTTATTTCCTTACTCTATTAAAACTACTTTCCTTAATGCTTACTCCATTACCGTGTTTACAAGACTAAGTAATCAGCAGGAAAATCGACATCTTTCAGAAAAAAAAGTTTCCAAAAATAAAGACTTCTACAAAAAGCTTTTTTTGTTGTTTGTTTACACTTAGTTGTTTTCCAACTGAGTCTCCAGGTATACTGCCATCCAGTTGTGTAGCATACAGATAACAACACACCCTCCAGATATAGATCACAATTTCTTCTTTATTATGGCAATTCCTAGAGCCTAAGACTACCACCATAGTTGCTAGATGTATCCAAAGTAGCACCTGACCCATAAAAATAGCGTTCCACGTGAAGTGGTAAGCAGACACTTGCAAGTATTTACCCACAATGTCATGTACCACTTCAGACCTCAGAGGCCCAAGCTCCACAGTGAACCTCATGGCTTTCCGCTGTCAAATCTGGTAACGAAATTTTGTTTAAATTCAAATGTTCTTATTCATATACACAGAGGTAGGGGCCAAGAATATGCACAGCTTCCAAGCCATACAGTTAAAATCTTTCCATATAACACCCAATCTGTCACCCATTTAACCACCTAGTTCTTTAACAAATCCAAACGCAAACTACACTCCTAGTTTTATAAATTTTTTCATTCACAGAATGATTTTTGTGAAGCTGTAGTTACACAAATATATTTGTTTATTTCACTAAAGCAAGCTGTTTTAATACTAATGTTACTTAGCAAAGAAAATACCCTTTAATGCGTATTAAATTGAATAAAAGAAACCAACAAGGTAACTAAAACGTGATTAATACCCATCTAATGCAGTTTGGGTAGATACAGCTGTTCACCACTTAAAAGGAAACATTGTCTTATCGAGGCAAAATTTTAGATATTCTCTTTTAAAAAAAAAAAAATAAACACCACCACACACACAACAGACCAAACAAGCTAAGAAGGCCTCACAGTGCTGCATCATTAACAGTGGGGCAAGAATTCACATCGGTTTGGCAAATGGCAATGCACCTTGTCCTCATTTTGAGACATTAACACTTCTTGACTACTACCTACAACAAAAGTGAACTAGATTTTATTTCATAAAGTTTGTGAAGCTAATCCCTTGTTCAAGACAACTCGTCTCCTAACAAAATTCCTGTAACACAGCCAACTGCATTTAAAAATGGACCAGTTGCTCAATTATAGTCTTAACAGGGAAAACATCTGACTTTAGTTAATTGATTACAAATTACTTTAGTTGCACTTTAAAACAGTATCTTTATATGAAGCTAATTCAAGACATTTAAAGATTGTGTGTGTGGAAGAAAACACCGTAAAATAGGAAAAAAAGTTTTAAAAATATTCCCCCATCTAGTAAAACCTAAGGGAGACAATCCACTGAAGTCAAAAGAATCCCTTTCATATTTAAAGTTTACTTTTTATTTTACAAGGAATAATTTCTCCTGGTAGACAGGTTTCCTTCACATAAAAGATAATAAGAGTCTTCATCAATTGAGGATATTATTTAAAGTAAAAAAAAAAAAAAAAAAATCCTAATCCTGAAATATGCATTTCTAGTAACAGGAATATTTTTACAGCAAAAATACACCCGAGATCTTTTCAGGGTAGCTGTGACTGAATAATGCTGATTTTATCAGTTTCTATTACTACCAGATTGAGGTCTAGAGAAGCCAAGTTAACAGGTTCAAAAATGCACTCTCTTCACTAAAGCACTGCAGCAGCATGCATTAACATATTGTCTATTGTACATCAAGCTACAAAATTATCCTGAGATCCAAGAGTTCCACGCTGATAGCCCAGTAAATACAGACTTTTCAAACTATATAGAAATTACAGTCTCATTTACTATCAATTTTTATGCTGGTAGCTGTCTTCACCACTTGCGTTTTTAATCAGTTTTTGGCCATCTCTGTCCATAACCTAGAGGAACCATTTAACACACCAGCCACCTCTGAAACCAGCAGTCATTAGCAAAGGGCACTTAGAAATGCAAAGGATCGGACACGATATCGACAATAAAGATCCACCGGAACATGCACCACTGATCTTTTGTGCTACTTGGCTTCAGGTCAACTGCATCTGCAAACATTAGAGAAGCGAACCACCGCTGCCACCTCCTACCACATGCCTAAAGCTGTATCTTCACTCAAAATAATAATTTCCAAGACTTGCACGCTTCATTCCTAGTCAAAAGTCTCAGCTTTCAAGCAATTCAAGCTACAAAAGGACTGTCAGAAGCCTTTTTTATTCCTACATTGTACAGAAAAAACAGACACACTGCTTCCATCCTTTCCCAGACCACTCAGTTACTTGTCCTCAGTCCAGTCCCATTTTAGAACTTCTGTGTTTGAGCCTCTAAGCCTAATCAGTCCAATTCCAGGGGTTTTGAAACTATAGGAGACAGATGCATTTGCAAAATTGTCTAAAGAGTGAAAAGGTCCTTACGAATCACAGAACTGACCATACATCCATCAGTCTATCACCTGTGTACTTTATCTCCTGCTACACACTCTGTACTCACAGTAGCACAAAGGGAATAAAGGCAATGTAATTTAATAGAGTGAAACATAAATGGCTTTCATACAAGATTGGTATCAAAACACTGTATTTTGTTTGGCCCTAAAGATTCTCCTTTCTTTGTTTGGTAATTTTTTTTAACATTCACTAAGTCATTAAAGTACAAAAAAAAATAGGGTAGTTCCATGTTCAAAAAGTAGTAAGAAAAATTTATTAAAAAGGTAGTAAAGCCCCAAAACAATGAGTTTTCCAGTACTCTCCCCGCAATTTTTCTTCCATTTAGTATACGGCACATAACTTGGGTCTAAAAGGCCGCAGGCTGTTATTAAAAGGAATGTTTAGCAGCTTGTAGCAACAGAAGGCTCCCATCACCAAAATATGATAAAGATTACAAAAGAAGAATTTTATTGCTGCCTGATCATTGCAATGACAGCACTGAAGCAGGGGGACTGTCCCACTTTTGTTTCTTTAAAGGAAGTTTTTCATATGAAGAGTAACTATATGCTTCACCCTTTATGACTTACTTTAGGCAAAGAGAAAACACAGACAAGACAAAAATCATAATATAAGCTCTCCCTTAGTAGCACAGCTATACCAGCGGTACTTAACAAGGTGGTGCACATAGTATAAGCCCACTAAAAAATCCATAGGTAGAGTACCTCAACACAACTCTACAGACATCAGAGGAACTGCATTCTTATACACAGACTCCAGCTCTGTCCCTGAGACCCCTGAAGTATGTTTGTACTTGAATTTTATGAAGTGCATGTTAAACACAGACTCGATTGTAGCAGCCTATCATCTTCAATGGGAGCAAATGTAGGTCATTAGAGGCACATTCAGGAAAACTATTCCTGGAAATACAGCAGCCACAAAGAGATCTTAACATAAGCCACAGTAACACAATGATGGCCTATTCAATTCATGTTTAATTGACTTATTGAAAACAGTTCTAATTCCTGAGCCTCAGAAGCAAGTAGGACTCAGGACAAGTACTCCCACAGTGATTTGATTACATCTTCTTTTTTAACATCTTTTTGTAATGCCCTCTTTGACAAGATTCTTTATTGTAATTTCCAAAAGAGAGTTTTTTTCAAAAACTTTAAGGTCCCTTGAACTGCTGGACTAGCCTCCACCTCACAAAGGAATATTTCTTCACTGACCATTTGTCAAAGCATGCAATTCTGCCCACGACCCTCAAAACACTGAAATCCTTAGCAAGTGTAACACTTCCCAGAAGGAAACAGCTTCTAGGACTACTGTGGAGAATTCCAGAGACATCTTTTATGATGGAGTTACCAGAGAAAAAAGAGGCGGACAAAAATGAATATATATGGAATGTACCATAACACAAGGAAATAAGAACTCTACTGCCACATATTACATGATTACCTCCTGACTGCAGTTTTAGAGCAGGATCATAGGGTTATGATTAACATAGTAATGGGCTCCCTCCTTGATATGAAACTAAGCATTTCAAGAGCTGATTAAGGAATGGAGCTATTGCCAAGGTAAGCTTCTGCTGAGAAAACAGGTATCTCAATCCTTGAGATATGAAACGTCTCCCAGAAGTATTCTGTAGCATACCATACATATAATGGATGTGTATGTTTGAATACATACTTCTGTTGCCTACATTTTTCACTGGAAGCGTCCCAAAAGAGTAACTATCCATTAACAAAGTAAAAAAAAAAAAAATTCCTGTACCATATTATCTCCCTTATTGCCTTAAACAAAAACTTTGCTAAAACACACTTGCTGCACTTCAACTCAGAAATTCTCTACCTCTCCAAACAAAACACTACATTGAAAGAATGTGAAGTTGTGCCAGAGAGCTAATATCAGAGAAACTCACAAATACAAAACATACCATATGTCTCATTGTAAAGTGAAAGTGTCTGCAAACACGCTCATCAGCTGCTCATCAGCTTTGTGAGAAACACATCACCAAGACCCTGAAATAAATTACTGCAATTCTCTGTTTGAAGCTGATAGTTATTGACCAAATAGACTTGGAGATCTTCCAGCTCCTTAAAGGTGCTAATGATTCATGTATGCAATTTTTGAAGAAAGAAATGAGCTTCAGGAGTGAGTTTGATTTTCCTGTCAAAATGTCACACTGCACTTTAAGTTGTGCAGTGCTGTTATCTCCCTGAACGTGCTGAGACACTTCACAGAAAAATTATAATTCAACATAATCCACGAACAACTTGCCTTCAACAAGATACACGAGGTTTCTGCCTACCATAAACCCTACTTTTTAAACCAAGTAAATTCACGCATGCGTTGTTCAGCATAATTGAGCCATTTACACTGTTCCATTATTGGAGGCTCTTCAGTTTCATGCAAAGTTCAGTGCACATTATCAAAAGTTTTTTGAATCAGGTAGGCAATGGGAGAGCAAATGGCAAGTGATCCTGTATTTATGCTGTTTGCATGCAATGCCATGGAAAAGTTTTGCTGCAGTATATTTGTCTGTCATATTTCCTGTCCCTGTGAAGAAGTAGTAACTTGTAAAAGTGTTTTCTGTTTGTTTACAGTAATCTCCATTAAAACCAGTGAAAGAGAGGAGGGAGATGGTTGCGACTCCTGCAGGAAGACTAAATATGGTTAAGCACACAAAGGACAATAAGAACTTTTTGCCTCTATATGCATCACACTCCTGAATTTTAGGAAGTTTTCTCATCATCATTCATTTTCTGGAATTTCTATTTAACCAACTGGTAAAGCTTTCAAAAAGACATTATTAAAGCAGAGAAGATTTAAGACAGAACAGCCTTTCAATAAATAGATTCCCATAAAATACTCTGTGAAGTACAGAAACTTGAACAACATCAAGGAAGAGAAATCAAGTTCACTGTGAAAATTCCCCTTGCAAGTTCTGATAGGTGGCTGTTCTGGGTAAACCCTATTTAAAGAAAACAAAATCCATGAAAGATGTGCTTTGAGCCAGAGCCCCTAACTATGTATAAATAAAATATGTAAATGATTGCCATGAAGAGAATACACAGCAAGTTAATCCTCTTTAAAGATCATAAATGTACAAGGAAAATAAATTGGTCAAAGAAAGATTTTTCTAAATTAATTTTTACAGTAAACCAAAGTTTAAATCAGGAAGTATTTAACCATGCATTGGACTTGCCACATTTTTTTTTTTTTTTTTTTTTTTTTTTTTTAAACCATACCTAATTGTGCAATTCTGTCCCAAGCACAGGTATGTGTAACAGGCTTTTTGATGGCAAAGACCACGAACAGGAAATTGCAGGGCTGTGTTTGATGGAACTGCTACATTTATTGCTAAATTTCAAACCTCTTTACTCCACTTACCCAATGGACCAAGTTCACCAGATCAACATCTGTCCTGTACAACTTCTTCCAAACCTGAAATGACATCATCACATCATAAATTCACCAATACAGAAGGAGACAGTCACAGCACAGAATCATAAAGTTTGGAAAAGACCTCAAAGATCATCAAGTCCAACCGCCAACCCACAACACCTAACTCACTAAAACCATGTCCCTAAGCACCTCATCTACCAGTTTCTTGAANGCAAGAGGCAATGATACTTGTACCTGACCTTTCAAGAAGGCCCGCATTCTACTGTAATCAGACACCAACATGCAAACCCCTAAGAGAATTTTCTTTTAAACTTTTTCCTTATGTTGAAACAGCAGGCCACCAAAATAAACCATGCATATATTAGCTTTACCAAAGACAATGCTGGAGGCACAGCCAGAAGACCACTAAATCTAAACTGAATAAATACACACAGAAATGTTTTTGGTTCGTAATTAGAAATTCCTGACTACAACCAGTTACTGTTTGTTAGTACTGTGATTATCTCACTGTTGTGGAAACACATCACAAATCTACCTGCCTCTGACTATGGAACTTGCCTGTTCTGCATCTGCAGAGCCAGAGAGATGTGAAGCACCTGGTTACAGAGCAGGAGGACTCAAGCGCACAAGCTGGGTAGCAGCAGAGGGCACATATGTACACACGCACTCTGAGCGAAGTAGCAGGTGGGGTTTTTTTTCCAAATTTAAAAACCCCAAACATTAAAAGCGTTTCTGTGCGAACAAAATTGCCTGAAATTTGAAAAAAAAAAGAAAAAAAACCACACACACCCAAAACCAAAAACCAACCAAACAAACGAAACTAAAGTTAGACCTCTTGATATTTTTTATGATAAACTGAATGGCATTATAAAATATAGGTGAGTTCATTTTTCAGCGAGAGGTCTGCTAACTAAACAGTGGATGTGCAAGTTTGTTTTAAATTTACACATTTAAGTTGAAAAATATAGTGCCAATTTTAACTTCTTCATAGGAAAGAGGCATTACAAGATTTCATATAAATCCAAGACACCATTCTGTTTGTTTCTGAAGGGAAAGTTTTGGTCAGAAAAACAAAACAGAAATCCAGAAGACCAGGCTGTTTCAAAGAAGCCATACAACCCAATTAACTATTTTTTTTTCCTCATAATAAAGTCATCAACCACTGATTAAGCATTACTGGGCTGGCACACTACCAGCTGTATTAATACAGGCATCACCTGGCTAGCTGGAGGAGCACAGCCTCCACAGGAGCCAGCTGCACCCATTACAGCAAACCTCTCACACCAGTACATACTCCTAAAATACCAGGAAATACCAGCTATGTGCAGAGAGATCTAGCTAACTCCATTAACTGTTGAGCAGTAGAAGGAACTTTACAATCCCTTCAAGTTTAAAAAAAAAAAAATCACGCGTTTCCAGGCTTACGCATATTTCACACTAGCAGTCTGCTAAATGCAACCAGCACACCATCCACATAGCTTGGTTTTGCTCGAACAAGCTCTTTCACGCACCAGCAACCATTTGTGCAAGAGTATCCCACTCCTACCTTCCACACCGGTTTGCCCCACTCGCCCAAAGCAACACAAACGTGTTCGATCCACCTCAACTACATACAATTTTTTTCCAAATATGTATAGGACTTGCACATTCTGATAGGACTTGCACATTCTGAAACTGAAGAACGCATAAGCCACAAACATTTTTTTAAAAGTCACTGGAAAAAAAAAAAATCACCTCACAAAAAACCGCAGCCAGCAGACCCCAGCAGCGAGAGACCCAAAATGTCCCGAAGTTCCACCACCTCTCCTCCTCAGGTTCCTCAGCAGCTCTCCTCCCTCGCCTGGGAACTGCTGGGGGAACCTGCACAAGTTTCAGCAAGAACTGGAATATACCAGAACAAAAGCAAGAAAGGTAAATTCAAGCCTCTCTTTACAGTATATATCCCACAACGTGACTTTCATTTAAAGCTAAATTTAGGCGCTAAACAGCAAACAAGCACGCGTTGTACCTCAGCTTCTCTTCGCACCCAGCAGCTAACTCGTTCTGGTCGTCAGGAAACCTGCCAAGCTCTCACCTGTCTGCCTGCAGAAGTTTTTTCTCATGTTCAAGTGGAACCTCCTGTGTTCCAGCTTGAACCCATTGCCCCTTGTCCTATCACTGGATGTCACAGAGAAGAGCCTGGCTCCATCCTCCTGACACTCACCCTTCATATATTTATAAACATTAATTAGGTCACCCCTCAGTCTCCTCTTTTCCAAGCTAAAGAGACCCAGCTCCCTCAGCCTTTCCTCATAAGGGAGATGCTCCATTCCCTTCATCATCTTTGTGGCTCTGCGCTGGACTCTCTCCAGCAGTTCCCTGTCCTTCTTGAACTGAGGGGCCCAGAACTGGACACAATATTCCAGATGCGGTCTCACCAGGGCAGAGTAGAGGGGGAGGAGAACCTCTCTTGACCTACTGACCACCCCCCTTCTGATGCACCCCAGGATGCCATTGGCCTTCTTGGCCACGAGGGCACAGTGCTGGCTCATGGTCATCCTGCTGTCCACCAGGACCCCCAGGTCCCTCTCCCCCTTGAGAGGGGAGATCCTTGAGAAGGGAGATTTCTGGGCCATGGCTGCTGTAGTTTTCTCCAGCACAACAGCATGAGAGCAGCTCTTCTCCATTTCTTTTAACACGAATCCTAATCAAATATACCACACCACGAAAAATAAATCTGAAGAGGTTTCTTGATAGTCACTGAAAACGATACCATTGACAGTCACCAATGGCTCTGTTTGCAAATAATAATGTACATTTCTAAGGAATATAAACTTTGTTTTGAAGGTAAATCAGAATTTAGGCAAGAGATGCTGACCAACAGTGCTGGGGTAACTGAAATGGACTGGAACCCACTGGTGTATTTTCATAACATAGCTGTGATTGTTTATACACAAACAGAAATAGTGAAGGAAATTGATTTTAGGTGTTTTAAAGTCATTAAATAAGAGGTCTAAGGGCCCAGAGAAAGAGATAGTAAAGCAAAAAGTATGAAAAAATGGGGGCTTCTTTTTAGTAGGAAAGGAACGTACTGAGTCACACTGACATCCTTTATAGAAATACGGTTTTCCTGGGGAAACTCCTACATTAGCAGGCTTCATTCAAGGAAGTTAAATATATCTAATAAACTGTGCTGAAGTTGTATTTGATAATGCTAATCAGCTGGAAGCCAGACAATAAATTAAACTCTCCTGTGCCAGGCTTTTTGACTCTGAGTGATCCCTGAACACTGTGCATTATCAGCAATAAAACTTAAAACAACCCTTGGAGTGGAAGTCAAAATTCCCAGAAACCAAGGAAAGCACCTGAAGAAAATTAGCTGGAATTATGGGATTCCCTTTGCCAAATAAGATACTTGGAAAGGACTTAAATTCAGAAACTAACACATTGTGAAGCATATGCTATTTTGAAAGATTACACTTAATCTGTTCTTCAGTTAATCAGGCAAAGCAACTTGCCTGTGAGGCGTATTTCTGGAGGAGTACTGAAGCTACAGGAGTTTGCTGCATTTCATGCAAAACAATATGTGCCATACAGGTTTGCTTTTAGCATTTTTCAGAGGAAAAAATTATGCAGCAGAACAAGATAGATATGTACAGCAGTTGAAGATGAACACAGATGAAAATTTTAATTTTGAGAAATAACACAGCTAGAAAAAAGTTTAATACAACATTTAGAGCACAAGTTTGAAAATACCATTCATCTTTTTGTTCCAATAGACAAAGAGTGAGTAGCCAAGATCCTTCAAAATAGTAAGAGATATAGGCAAATGCATAGCTAATCTACATTCCTAAACTTGCCATAATTATAAATGTTGTAACTTGAAAGTAAGCCATATTTTAAAAAGAATAATTTAATCTAAAGATACATTTCTGAAATGTGTCCACTTATGTAGGAAACAAGCTTTGAAACTTGTCAGACTGAACTGAGAAAGCCACATTTTTAATACAACTGAGTCAATCTAGGTAGCTACAGTAAGAGCGGTATGGAAGTCCTTTTATACCAGGATACACAAAGTTGGATCCTAGAAGTTTTCTGTATTTTGATTGTAAGAAAAAATTGAGCTCAATAGTTGAATAGGAGAGATGGCTTTTACATTCATACTTAAAAAGTGTCACCATGCTACTATAAAAGGCTAGCGCCATAGGACCACAAATTGCCCTGAGATTAGGGGTGAATCTATGCAGACATTCTTGTTTTGGCAAATACCCTTAACTCTTCTCAGAGAGATGAAAAGATTTTTAAACTAGAAGGAGCTGTGTTTGAATAGAAAGGGCTTTCCTATATGCTGGAATATAGGCCAACATATTATAACATTTTAAGTCTGGAAATGCAACTGGGCAAGACCAAAGAGAAATAAGGATCCATAAACAACTCCGTCTGTTCCTTATGTTTTTCATTACCACTGAGTTTCTGAGTTAAAGCAAATTTTGTCCAGTCCTCTCTGTCCCCTGGGAGACTAATTTAATCCTCTCTGATGCTACTGCTTGCTGCAGAGTCCTAACTCGAATGCCTCATGGACTCCAGGATGATCATCACCTGACGGTGCTTGGTGGGTCCCCAAGGGAAGAAAAAATACCCTCCACTGCGCTTATCCATGGGGTTTATGTGCCTCCGCCACCTCCTCGCAGAATTTAGGATACAATACAAACATGCAAGTAAAATCATCCCACAGATTTAGCTTTAGCTGAAACTAACATAAACAACCTAAAACAATAACTCAGTGGGAGTGGGTGATAATAGAGACATACACCTAAAGTAGGCTTAATTATAGTTAGCTAGGAAAAGATATGATTTGTAAACAGAATGTATAGCTGGGAGAGATTTGGAGCTTGCAGGCACACCCTCTAGACCATTACATTAAGAGAGATGAAATTAGGTCCAGAACTGCATCAGGTCATGCCCACCTGATTTTAAGACAACATAACTGCCCAGTCTCACATGAAATATAGATGTATAGATTATGAGTTTCAGGAATACTTCCAAGAAAATTAAGTATAGCTATTGAAACAAAGTACCTGGGACAGCACATTTCCAGCCCATTTCAACAATTTGAAGTGACTCAGGAAAGTGGAGGCTCACTGCCTAAGCCAAAAAATACAGGCTAAGAAGTGCTAATGGTAGCACAAGAAAAATTAACCCCCAATGTAAGTAAGCAGAGATTTGTTTCTGTAGGCTTGGAAAAAAGTTCTGCACATCTTAATTCTTTGTCTCACTTTCCTGATACACTTTTCTAGAGAATACTTGGCTAAGCATGCAATTATATATGTTTGTTTTCACTAAGCATATAATATCTGAAATGAACATCTCTGGCAATAGGCCACAATTTAATGGGAATGGATGTAAGGAATGTTTAATATCATATGAGTAACATCACTGCAAGTCCTTGTTATTCCCAGTTCCCAGATGATGGCAATATAGAAATTAATATAGTACTTAAATGGCAGAATTATTTCAAAAAAAGCTCAATTTTTTTCACCAGAAAATTAGAAGGAATACCTGGATTATAAGAAACTGATGTCAGAGTTGTTGGTTACTTGGAGGTAAGGTAAAGAGAAAGCAAAACAAACATAACCTTGCTTTTTCAAAATTATGCTGAGCACGTCACTAAGGGGAGAGCACAGCTCTAGCCAGTTATGTGCTACACATAGCCTTGCAGTGCTGCGGGGTCAGAAGCTATGACAAAGGGTACTTCAGAGAAATATGTTATCTCCCGGTCATGTCCATACATGGGGCTGATTTCGATTTACTGTGCAAACGCTCAAAATAACTTACAAATCTTATCTAAAAGTAACTGAACATCAGGTTTAAAAAATAAGCAAATAAATAACCAATTCACTGATGGTCCAAGACCACTTTCTGTCCAATCAAGGAATTGATTAATTGTTGGCATTTTCTGTCAAAAGCTTTACAAAGCCTCATCAAAAAGATCACTTTCTTCTACGGCTAAGCAGAAGGATGAGAGAAGGACCTGGATATCATCATATCATGATAGAACTCAGCAGGAATCCCTCCACAAAAAGCTACAAACCCTATTTCACTTGAAGCAATGAACTTCAATAGGAATTTCATTTTACATACGAATGTCCCCTGTGTGATGATCTCCAGTCTGTTTATTCATCATCTGGAACTCAGGATGTGAATATGAAGGTGACAGGAGCAGTGCATTTTATGTTTCTGAAGTGTTTGAAAACATATTAACCTTTTAATGATTCTTCACTCAAACAGGTTTCACTGTAAAAAGTATAACAATCTATTTTCTCTGTGATATTAAGCACTAAAGGAAATCCTAGTTCATAGCTGGAGAAATGGTAAAAATATAAAATATTTTATGCTAGTCACATCTGTTCAGGAGTCATGTAAGTGACACACAAACAGTGGGATCATCAATGTAGCAAAACAAAACCATACACAACATTCAGAAATTTATCCCAAAGGCCTTTCTATTGGTCCTGATCGAGACAAACATCTTCCAAAAGCATCTTTTTTTTTTTTTTCCCAAAATATTTAAGGTAGCCTAATTCCAACTGTAAGTAAATGTACTGTGAATTCTTTTCATGTGATTTAGTAGGGGGTTGGACAAGCTCAGAGCACTGATAATGGATGTTATGGAGAAAAATTGTGTGAATTTCTTTCAAATCGAGGACAAAACAAGGTTTTGTCATTCATTATGATTTCACTTTCTTGGGATGTAAACCACAGGTAGTTTAAACCAGAAAATTATTATGCATACCATAGATAGATAAATAGCATCTGAAAATTATTCCTAAGAGCAGTAAAATGTCCAATTACTGGTTTTTCACTACCCAGAAAAACATCCTGGCAGGCATAGCACGCAATTGTTTCCCATGCTCTACAGGCTTTTAGCAGGAAGAGTGCATTTCTTTCTGTGTGTTAATTTATCTGGAGGAGGAATTAGATACATTATCCATCCAGGGCTTCTCCTACAGTTTTTCTTTTCAGTGGACTGTTGTCATAAATTATTCTAGATTAGCAGTTTTCTTCCTGTATTTAATTATTCCTGCCACCTGTGTAGGTGAGTCAATCTCACCGACTAGACTTTCCATCAGGAGCAGCACATGCATTTCAGGAAGATACTGTCTGTTATCCTGTGATATATCATGAGTTAACAGCCTTCCTGACTGTATCAGCTACCACATTTGAGAAAATAAGATATGGAAAATCACAACTCCCCATTCAATATCTCTTCAAAACAAGTTTCTGGGATGGAATGTTATACTTTGTTCAGACAAACCTGTACAGTAGAACCTGTGGGAACTGCTGGAAAAATCAGTTCATTGCAGCTAGAAACCCAGCTATATAAACTGGTGCCATTCTCACACTATGTGCAAAGAACAACATATGCATCACTTGTGCATTGTCCCTTCACCAAGAATTGAAAATCAGAGCTATCTGCATACATCACAGAATCATAGAACCATAGAATGGTTTGGGTTGGAAAGGACCTTAGAGATCATCTAGTTCCACTCCCCCTGCTATG
The DNA here is from genome assembly GCA_013400615.1 of Syrrhaptes paradoxus. Lineage (NCBI taxonomy): Eukaryota > Metazoa > Chordata > Aves > Pterocliformes > Pteroclidae > Syrrhaptes > Syrrhaptes paradoxus. The sequence goes on from VZTO01021631.1 coordinate 59,103, forward strand.
GGCAGGGACACCTCCCACTAGACCAGGTTGCTCAAAGCTTTATCTAGCCTGGCCTTATTATATCACATAAATATTTGGAATTTAAGGTGTTGAGGTATCTGGGAAATATTCCTCTTTCTCTCAAGTGTCTATATGCAAAACTGGGGGATGCTGATGTGCTTCTGAGGTTGTGGGATCCTATCAGCCTTGTCCCATACCTGAGTGAGGTCCTTGCTCATGCCAGGTTTTTCAGCCTGCTCGCTTCCCTGTCAAGGGAGCCCAAATGTCCCAGCCCAGGTAGGATCATACCCTGTTCCCAAGAGTGCTTTGAAGATGAGCATGTCTTGTTTGTGGTCATGCATTTAACGTACAGCAGGGCTGAGAACAGAATTTACTGGGATGCTATAATACTTTCTAACATTAGAGGTGAGATTCTCATGGCAGCTACCTTGACTGAAGTGTACTTCAGATAAAATTTCAATGGGACGGGTTATAGGGTTTTTTGCTGACCTCTGAACAAAACCAAACCAGTCTTCCCCTTCATCCCCATATCATCAATGGAAGTACAGGTCCGTCATGCAGCTCTTACTCAATACCTACAAAGGAAAATCAAGTATGAATACAATTTCCTTGTAGTACAGAAAGACCTTGTATCTTCTAGTTTTTAGATATTAATTAACATTTTTTCTCATAGAAACTGCTCTGTAGATTTCAGAAGTAGCAAAGGATGTCATGTTATGTATCAGTTGCTATGGTAACTAATCCTTTCTAAAAGGGAGAAACAGAAAAATTGTAGAAGTCCATTTCTCACTATGAACAAAGCATGCCACTAAATAGTCTTTATTTTGCAACTCATTGCCTTCCTTTATTTTACTCTTGTTCATAAATTATCACAACTGATTTAGTACAGGACTGTGCATTGTTTTATTTCAGTCTGAATATTCTGAGTTTTGAACTCAGAGAAAAGTAGAGGGTTTGTGAAAGGGTGTTGAATCAATTCCAGATCTCTGATGGATTTTTAAATTTATTTGTATGTGTGTAAATATAATATTAATGAAGAGTCTTTATGGGACATTCTTTGGGTTGGAAATGGTTACAATTCCCAAAAAAAAATTGCATCTAGTGAAGAAATTAGGGCAAATTTTACCATATTTCTCTATTTCTTTCTCTCTGTCTTGAACCAGAGGGATATCACCAGGACTGGAAAGGTCATTTATGTCTTGGTCACTCTCTAACCCCAGTGCAAGCCTCCATCGTGCAGTGGGATGTAGATTTGGTTTATACTTCTTTCATAATTTGTGAGATATCATTTGCTGGTAGCACAGAACTCCTGAGCTGTGTTTGCCAATTCTGATGGTAGCAGACTGTAACTCTCCAAAGAAAAGTACCAGCATCAATTGGCTAAAAGAGAAATTTCCTTCTACCTGATCTGTATCAGTCAGTAGCCTCCGAGGCTTCTGCCCATAGAAATGGTAGTAACAGTCTTCATCAAAATCCATGGAAAAAAATCACTACTGGTGTAGCTTTATCCCAGCGTAAGACTAAAACAGAGGAGTTTGGGAGCACTGCTCTCAAGAACCTCCCACAGCGCAGCTACTGCAAGGGGCAGAACTTTGCCTAGTCGCAGGGGTACCCCCAGGCACAGTAACAACGAACACACTGTGACAAAAGAGAGACAGGGCCATTTCCAAAGCTGAAATAGGACAAAAGGAGATGGTGGTGGGACGGAATGAAGAGAATACTTTTATAAAAGCTTCCTAAATTGCATCAAAAGATTTTTCATTCGCTCTTCTTGCTCACCTCCTTTCTCCTCACTGCTGACTTCCACAAAACAAGAATCACAAAGAAGTAAACAACCTAATTCAAAGAGTGGTGTACAAAAATGTCCTTGATGTTGTTCAGGGGTGCAGGAGAAAAAAAGAAAAAAAACCCAGCAGTTGTATTAATTGGCTTTCTTTACCAATCTGCTGGCAAAGAAAACTCATATTTTGCTAGACTGAAAACTGCAGAACAAAGCTGCTTGCACACACCCAGCTTGGGAACTGAGGCCCGTAAGTCACTCTACTGGGCATAACTGAGCAATGGATTATATTTACTTTATCAGATTTGCCAAATTACTCACCTGCCTACAACAAAAAGTCACCTACAGGAGATAAATATAGCTCAGCTGTAACAATACTCTTCTTCAACCAGTAGCAAGTCAGAACCAGTATGCTGCAAAGCACAGGAAATTCCTTAATCCTCCTAATTGGTGCCCTTAAGAACTGGAAGCAAGCACAGAAAACTGAGAATATAAAGAATTCTGCATCATTAATCAAATCATTAATTTCTATATTCAGAACAAATTATAGAACAAATGTTTATTGCAGAAGAGAGTTCTATGATTGTGACTTATTTTCCAGGATCTGTATCAAGAGCTGCATGAAATAATTTATTCCCTCAGCTAAAATCCTCCGTATCCCAAGAAACATTACAGTGGAGATGAGATTCCTCTAGAAAAGCTCTAATTCTGCCTTACAGAAGAGAAAAAAACTATTATATGAAATAATTTTTTTAATGTTTGCATGCTACAGTATCAGCAGAGCAGCTACAAGAAGGAAAGAAAACCAGGTAGAAACTAGCCTTGAAGTATGTTTGATGGGAAATAACCTAAAAGCCGTACATCACTGAAAAAGTGGCACAGCCAGACCTTAAGGGAAAAGGGAGAGCTGTAAAAGCTTCTAGAAGTTTTTAGGGTTATTTGAGACCAGCTAATTACACAGTTGAGGGAGCTGAGCTCAGGCAGGGCTGGTGACAGGAACAGAGCTGCTTGATCTAGGTCACGGAACTGCTATGGCTCAGGTTTTTCTGTCTGAGGGACTTTTATAGCTCCCATCTGCATAGTATCTAAGCGCCTTACACTCTTTTAATGTGTTTATTCTGAAAAAGACCCTGTGAGGCAGGGAAGCATTGTTACCACCATTTTACTCATAGGAAACTAAAACCTGGAGACTGTAGGGAAGATCCTCAGTTGGCATAAACTGTCCAAGCTCCGTTAAAATCAAGAGTGTCCGCTGACTCTCCAGTAAGGCAACTGGAACTAAGATGATTTAAACTGGCTGAGTTTTTTTCCCGTACATGATTTGTCCAAGGTCACAAGAAATCATTATATTATTGGAAAATTAAACCAGTCTTCTGAAGTACACTAGTGACTGGCCCATCACTTTGTTTTTCATGGCAAATGTAACTAAAAAGGAAACCTGAGCCTCAGAGCTGTAGAATCCATGAGGGAGCACATGCACAGGTTTAATTTCCTTCTACTGTGGCAGCCCTTTTCTGGTCCTTTCTGACTCTTGCTGTGGGGTTGGGGGGAGAAATTCTTGCTGTGTTTCTGATGATTCATTTATCTTCTGCCACCCCTGCTTTTCCGTCAGCATGTACTTGCTCATTAGTTGCCATCACCTTCTCCACTGCATCCCCACCCCTGGCATCTTACACACCCTTCCAGTGCTATGGCACACATCGTGGGATGCACCAGCAGCCTGCGACCCCAGGACTCCATTCTTTGCAATGCCCAGCTGCCAGCAGAAAGCATTTCCAGGCTAAACGCACAGTATCTTTCAAAAACAGTGCCTTAGCATCCAAACACTACAGTGTGGTTTGGTTGAGTATCAGCAAAAAGATCACAAGAACAGCAAAAGGTGTATCAACGCCTGAGACTGGAGAGATCATTATTCCACTAGCAGCAGCAAATACCAGAACTCAATAGAAGATACTTATATCTCATGGAAATGAAGTTGGGAGATAAGTATACAGAATTGAGGCATTCTTCCAAAATTAATAGTCAGTTCTTTTAAAAGTACTTCCACTGAATTTAAAGCACTTTGAATTTCACATTTGTGAAAAAAAGTTTACATTTTTTATACTTCAGCAGCAACAGAATAAACCTAAACAATTAACTTCCTACAAGTTTCTGTGCATATCAACTGCTATTCTGCGATCCATCTTATCTGTTGATGCTACATCTGTCACCCTTAAACAACATTCATTACATTTGAATTTTTCAAGTAGAAAACCTGCCAAGCCTTGAAACAATGAGCAGGGATGACAAATGTCAGTCATTTCCTCTGACAGGTCAAATGCAAATTTTTGCTTGAATGGTTTATGTTTTGCAGCATTTAAAGCAAAAAAATAATTATTGCTATAGCATAAAATGAATTAAGGTGCATAAACTAAATGCCAAATACATATATATACACACCAATAACATAAAAAATTACTACCAAACGAACAAAGTACCAACTAGGGGCAGCATGGGGAACATACTACTGTCTACCAAGACAGAAAAATATGTGTGCTCTCATTGGAAATACTTTTACAGCAGTCAAAAGAGAAGCCTCGAACTTGACAGAGAAGGTCTGCTCTTTCTTTGATCCCATCAATCAAGAGTCCAGTAGGTCCTGACTCAAGTAAGTTATATCTTAGTCTCACTCTTGGACAAATACCAAGCTATCCTTCTACCATGATGAAGAACAATTGATTTACGCTTTTTTTTTACAAATGTAAGAAGTGATCTTTGGAATACAACTGATACTTGCAGGGTTATTGACCATTTTCTCCACAGAAAAAATATCAAGGTGACAAATACATTTGAGGATGACTATTTTTAATGGTGGATGGTATGGCAGAAAACTAATTAAATATGTAATTTCTGTTTTATTTGTGCAAGGAAGGCACTGTCAGCAGCATGCTAATATAATGCAATAGGCCACATAAATTCTGCTGTCTCTTACAATGTACAGAACTCACAGTAAGTCCACTTAGCTGTAACAGAAATGAAAACTACAGCAGGAGAAAGTCAGAGTTATGCTATCAGCTGGTAAGTTGTCTCACTGCCTGTAAGCACTGTCCTTTCTGGCAAACAGCTTTGAGTTTAAATCTCCCTCTCTCATTCTGCCATGCTTAAGCCAGGATTTAGAAAGCAGGAAACAGATGTGGGACAAAAATACATCTGAAATAGTCAAGGCCAGCTGGGAGGAACAAAAAGTGAAAAAAAAAATCGAGAACTTTTTCTACAACATTCTTTTCTCCATCACCAACTTTCTTTCAGTCCAGATTTGGATTCTTTTGCATACTATCTTAATTCTGTCAGTTATCACATTTATCTGCATGGGATCATTTTATAAAGTGCTGGACTCTACACCTCAGTTGTAAATCCTAGGAGCAGAAATCTATAGACAGATTTAGAGTGTATAATATAACTATATATAAAATATCTCCTAGTTCTTGATAAATAAAATCCAGAAAACTCCTGGTCTGGAGTCTTATAAATTATTGCTTAAGCAATAGGAAAGTCAGTATTATTTTAACTTTTTTGGCTTTCAGTGGATTAGATTCTGTTACCATTCAATAATGACATATTAGCATGTCTCAAATATTGATAATGGTACGTATGTGTAAATCCTCCTTGTGAGAATCTGTCTGAGCTATTAGGAACTATTTTGTCTACAGGCATGACCAGGAAATCTGTGCACAAGGTCCACAATCTGAATATCCAGACAGTACAGACTAGAAACCACAACACTAAAAAAGCAAAAAAAAATATTTTCTGCAGGAATTACTAGCTTAGCACAGCAGCACATGAACATAAATAGACAGGAACCACTCTAGAGCTGGCTTGTGTTCAGAAGGCCTGAAATTAGAGAAGAGTGAGCTCTTATCATTCAGAGTGGAGAATACACCAAGGAGGGAGGACAAAACAAAAAAAATCCTATATGGAACCTTGTCTTTGATGAGCAAGAATGAAGAGGTCCCACAAATCAAATCCTTGGACTCAGGATTAAGGACAAAAGAAAGCAGGAATCCTTTCTGAGGCCAGTTCAGAAGCTTCCTACAATACTTAGAAAAAAAAAATCACATGGATTAATGACAGTCTGAGGCTTTTTTTCCTCTTTAATTTCTTGCCGAGTTTAATAAGAAGGCAATACCTTATAACAGGAGAAACTGATGGAACTGGAAAAACAGATGAGCTTTCTGACACATAAACTTTCTTCAGGTCTCTTCAGCTGTTTAAACCCTACAGAATTTACATCTACCAAGCACCATAGTCACAGCCACGTTAGTACCACTTTTCTGTTTATATCACAAACTCTATTTGAAAACAGTCTGAATCCTGAATCCTATAAACAGACCAAGTCCTATGAATCCTGATACTTACTCATGTGAAATATCTCATTGCCACCATCTGATAGGTTTTTATATATTATTCATCAACAAGAGAAGAGGAGATGCTAATCAGTTTCAACTCAAGGGTACCTTATAACATAACTAGGCCCATATGGTTTAGCTAACACAGCCAGCTTTCCAAGATTATTTTAATATGCATACTTTGGTCCTTGCAGCCAGACAAGCTGGGGTTTCATTTGTTGTCTTTTTTTTTTCTTTTTTTCACATCTCCACCATCTGTTTTATGAATCCTTGAATTCATAATATAAAGGTCATTGTTTCAGCATATGGGGAATTAGATTTCGTTAATAAGGCAGAAGTTGTTGAGAATTAAATGAATATATACATTGGACGTGGTTTAGTGAGTTAGGTGGTGTGGGCTGATGGTTGGACTTGATGATCTTTGAGGTCTTTTCCAACCTTAATGATTCTATGATTCTATGATTTTAATAAATGTATATGTGCAGGCACCACCATAAGTGTTTTGGACCATGTAACTTTATAAAGTATTTGATAAATTGCTAGGAGGGTCCTTAGAGGGAAGCTTTGAATGAATGGCCTCAAGGAAGAGCTTTTGATCAGATATTTGGGAATATGGTATGGATTCTTCAAATTTAAAATAGACACAGTTAAGGCAAATTCCTGATTTTTTTCTTTTTTTGTGTGTCTGTCTGCATAGGAAATACTGTTGCAACACTGTATCAGCAATATAGCAAATGTCCACCTAAGATACTACCGAAGAAGAAGGTGATGTTAAAATTAAAACCTGAAACAAAAGAGGTTTCACCCAGACCCTCAGTGACTCGTACTCACCAGCACCTAGATATCTGCAATGTCCAAGGAGTCTGTCCAGCCGTCAGGGCAGGGCTGCTCACATGGTCCAGCCAGTGGTCAGGCACTGCGGTGCTCCTGTCCACAAGCGCTAGGTCCAGGATCTGTTGTGATGACAGAGAGGACAGTCCTCTATAGCTGTCTTTTTGAGTGTGTGTTTGTACTGCTTTTGGAGAGAATTGTCTAATGTAAGCATTGAGGATTACTTTAGGCAATGCTTTGGAAGAGATGAACTTTTGGTGAATGATTGCTTATCCAGATCCTTAGGATGCAAAACCAGATGGCAAGACAATCCTACAGCGCTTACAGAATATAATGCAGCAGAGATCTGCACAGCCAGGGTGTCAGAAGACAGCCAAATGGAAATGAACTTCTGCTCTGAGACCACAGGAAGAATCTCACAAAATATCTCTTCTGGCAGTATTAAAACAGTGGCTACCCAGATCCAGTTTGTTACTGTTTAATTCATTTGGGATTTCAGCAGCATCACTGTCCTTTCTAGGAAGACGGACAGGGAATCAAGGCACTAACATTCAAAGGTGGACACAGCGTATGTAGGACCCCTGCTTGGATATCAGGACAGAAGACTAGGAACAGCTAGTGTTATTTAACCAATTTCTAAGATCAGGCAAGGGAAATGTGGGAATTTGTGATTTTGATACCGTAAGTATTTGTATCCTATATATTTACAAGGCTGTGGGTTTGCTGCTTGATGAGTACCTTGGGGTCAGAATGGCAAGAGGGGCACAGCCATTCTTGATAATTCTCTTGTGTTCCTTGTGCTAGGACGGCATCTTCCTTCCTCCACCCAAAAACTAGTCTGACAGCAAGGCAAATATAAGAAAAGTTACATGGCATATCACTTTCAGTAATCGATTTCAACAATTGGTTTTGAGATGTGACTCTCTTAGGATTGAAAAAGCAACCTTTCTGCTATTGTATTATGACTTACTTCTGGGGATAATTTGTTATCACTCAAACTAGATAATTGAAAAAATAACTTTAACCTATATTTGCATTGTGGAATTCAAAGCTCTGGGTAGTTATTTAAATAAGGATTTATGGGGTTTTGTTTTTCCAGCTTTACAGAATACATAAACTGTGCTTCATAAAAATAAGGTGACATTTTCTGATCCCCTACTTTGACACCTGAAAATAGATAAGAATCAGGCAGAAGTTCAAGTGTTTCCACTCATCGACTTCCCTACTATAGATAAAAGGCCAGGCTAGGTTTTAGAAAGTCTCCTTTCCATCATATATGGTATGTTCCATCTAAATTAAGCACAGAGAATTTACAGAAGAAAAAAAGGTAAAAATCCCAAAGATCTCAATTAGTAACATAAAATACTAGCCGCGCTTAATGAATATTCAAACATTGTCAGTGCAACACAGCAGACAGTGCGTTTTTCTTCAGCACAGCTTTCTCTTCTCAGCCTCATTCTCTCTTTGCAGGTCAGACAAGTTTAACGTATCACCACATTAGCTCTGCTCAGCTCATGCTGAGGGAAGAACCCCCGTGGTATCACAGCTGTCCATCACACTGAAGTGATTAGACAAAATCTTGCTTACCCTGGCAGTGATGAGCCTCTGCCAGCCCGGTCCAGCTCCCCACTGACTGTTCCAGCTGAAGCTGAAAATCCACCACACGTTGTCATCCCTGACAGCATCCATCAGAGGCTGCCTGTCAGCTCACTGCAGTTCTGACCCTCAAACACTAAGCCAGCATCTCCAGCTTACTATGCCTCGGCATACTGCCACGATGGGTGTAATGGGAGGAATAAAGGATTTGCATCCCGAAGCTGGGATTTTTCTCTGCTTTTGTTTTTCAGTATTCCTGAAATTATTTTAAAAAGTACTTGTGTTAATCTATTTGAACACAATAAAGTACTCACAGTCACAAATTCAGCTATGACAACATGTAGTCAGTACAATAAAGTCCTCCAGACAGTGACCTTAGTTCCAGTTTGGGAGGTCTGAGATTATGAATTCTGATCTGTCAGTGATAAACAGGCAGTCATAGATTCACACATAAGAACAATTCTTGCTGGTATCAGCATGAAGCACATTGTGGACAAAGGGCAACATTTTTTTTTTTTGGTAACTCTTTACATAGGGAATATGATGCCTTTGGAGCACCTGGATACATTATAAACCAGAAATTTCAACTTGAGCAGAGTCCTTGGGAGATGCTGCAGTTTAGGATGAGAAATAGCAACGCAGTCTGATGTAATCTTTGAGATTTTTTGAAACCATAGGTATTAAAGAGCTTCTTTCTCTTTTTGTTAGTATGTTTGCATACAAATATTAATTCCCCAATACAACACAGAGGAAATAACTCCACTTGTTCCATGCAAGGATCTTTTTCTTTTTTGATTGCAGAACACACTTTATGAGTCAGCAGCAGTTTATTGCTTTTCTGTCTCAAGAATTTTTGAGGCAGGCTCTCAAATTAAGTTGAATCTTCATTCACATCAGTCAGAGAAAACTCATTGATTTTACTCTCTGCAGACTAGAGAAGATCAAGTCTTTACCCCCACTTTCTTCTTTCTCAACTCAACATTTTGGTAAAATGCATATAAAAAGTTTCATCAAACTTCCAAAGAAGGGGCAGGGAGTCCCATTAACATTACTGATTTTATTGGCCCTTCTGCATCTTTGTCGATGTCTTTTAGAAATGATAGAGAACTTGGCAATGCTGTAAAACCTGTTTGCTCTCTTACAGTCAATCTGCTAATCTTTCCTACATTTATTCAAAAGATAGAATTTTAAAGCTGAGATAAATTGATGTAACACACCACAGGAACCATGATTTTGGAGTAAAAAAAAATTAGCACTGCAGTACATAAAAGTAATAAATATTAATATCACTAAAGGAGAAGCCAAAGAACTTAAGTACAGACATGTACTACTAACCATTGAGTGTACCTGAAAAGCGGGACAGTTACAACCCAACAGATAGCAAAACAGCTTTCCATGTACGGTTCAATGTACTAGTGGGGAAATGCACGCAGGAACTCAAGAAATACACACAGTTTAAATATGCAGGGACAGTGAATACCAACATAAGATCTTTCCAGCAAAACTGTCCAAAAGAGCAAGATCTCAATACTAGGAAGGCAGAGCAAAGATAAGAGGCATAGTTCTATAGAAGATGTTCTCTGCTTTCCTGTTATATTGCAATACAAAAATAGTACTGAAATATGAAAAAAAAAAGTGTGGGCTATCTATATTCCTTGTAGGTACTTTAACGCAAAAAACCCCACCAACCAAATAAAACAAAAATCTGTGAAAAAAAAGCCCCATAGTTTGGGTTTGGGCAGTGTAAAAGGGAAGGGTGACAACTTGATTAATAAGAACACTTAATGGAGCAGGCTAGTAAATTGTTAAACTTCAAAAAAAACAAACAGATAAGTGACCAAACATGCAGTATTACTAGGCTTTCAACATGAAAATACACAGTGTGCATGGTCTGCCTGTAGACTACACAACCTAGATTGTGGCTACTTAAATGCCACAGAAATCCAGACCAGAGCTAGATTAAAAATACATTTTTTTCCAGCCTTGATTCAGTCATGATTAATTATGGATCTCTGAGCCTGAATTTGATGCTGGGCAAACTAAAGGAACAGCTAACCTGGAATTTGGATACAAGTAATAAGCAAAGATAAAGGACAGAATTTATGGAAAACATGTTTTCCTGGAGTTCACGGGGATTTGCGCTCTAGCATCATGTTGCAACCAAGAAGGTTACAATGTGTTTAAACAGAGGACTATTCCATGCAAATAGAAGGATACTTCATATCTGACAGATTGACGGCACACTAGAATTTTGAATTTGCAACAGACATCCGAAGATTATAGAGATGACTGTGCTAGTCAAATGGAAGATTTGTTCAGCCCAGTACCTGGCCTTTAACAACAGCCATTCATAGAGGCTCAGAAGTATATGAGCCTAGGATGGAGTGATACTTCTCATGTCCATGAGCTTCCAGCAGTTCCCAAACTGACAGTTGCCTCAATGGTATCATGATTATCTGACTCTCCATCATTTATTTAATCATATTTTGAACCCATCAAAACTTGTGGCATCTAAAAAATTCAATGGCTATAAGTTCTCAACTGAATTATGTGTAACACAAGAAAGTTCCTCTTTTCATTTTATATAAACCATCTGCCTGATCATTTAATTTCATGTGCCTTGGTTTATGTCCTTTGAATAATGAATAATCATTCCCTTAAGATTTCCCTCACGTCATTCAGGATTGTATACATCTCTATAACAACCATTCACAGTCATTTCCTGCCTAAGCTAGAGAGTCTTAGTTATTTCATTTCCTCTGCATACAGAAGGTATTTTGTACTTCTCATCGTTATTCTTTGTTTTTCTAGGTTACCATATCCTCTTCTGAAACAAGGTTTGCAGACTTGTAGCGTATCTGTAAATGTGAGTACCCCAAAACTGTTTGGAGCTATATAACAATGTTTCATCCTGTCCCTTTCAATATTTCCTGACACCTTCACTTTCCTGCCCACCACCTAACACCAAGCTAACATTTATAGCTAACTACAGATGGGTTTATAATTCTCTTTCAATAATGGCATATTTAGAACCTACTATAATAGATGAAGATTTTGTTTGTTTGCTTGTATTCCCCTCTGTGTGTGACTTTTTGTTTATCAACATTGAATTTCATCTACTACTTACTTGGCTCTGTGAGATGGTAGAACAATGGTCTATAGCCATCCTCTGGTTCGATACTCTCTATCCTGAGCGAGCTGTCATATTCATCCCTTTTTCATCATGTTAAATAGCAACCATTCCAGCATCTCGTTTTACTGTAAAAGTAGACCATTTCTTCTGACTTGGCTTTCTAACTTTAAAGTAGCTATCAGTTTCTGAGAATACAGTTGCTTTTGTCTTGTGACAGGTTAGTTCTTTAACAGCTATTGGCAAAGAATCTTGTCATATACTTTGTTGTGCTTCAGGAAGGGAAAATGCAGCTGGTGCAGAGCAGAGCTATGGAATTAATGAAGAGCTATAAATACTTACACTATAGTAGAGGTCAAAATACTCAGGGATCATGTTAAGAGATGAGCTTACTGCAATTAAATGTATCTTCTTACTGAAAAAAAATATTGAAAGAAAGACTACCTAATCTGAAAAAAAGCTGTGCTGAAAGTTGAAATGTGATTTAGACTAGAAAAAGAGTGCATTATTTTTAAATGGTGAAGACAATTAATCATTCAAACAAATAACCAGCAGCAGTGGTGGATTCTGTGCCATTAACAATATTTCTCATAGGTAACTTTCAGTTAAAATTATTTCTTGCAAGTTCTAGATTAGATTAGTCTGTTCTAATGGTATTTTCTGAGCTGAGTCTAGAGTCTACTTAATGATGTTCTGCTTTATTAATTTCTTTTTTGGTCTAGTTCTGGAAAATGTACTAACAATCCACTTCTGTACCAGCTCAGACTAGAAATCTTAACACAGATATTAGTTTACTAATGTCCATATGCAGAATTAGTAGCTGCCCACTTTCTGATTCAAATTTCGAGTTAAACTGCAACAGAGATCCTATGACAGATGTGGAATACAACAGTTGCTAAGAAGCAATAAATGCCTGCTCTCATCTCCTTGAATGATGGTGATATAATGCCTTTATTCTAAAATTGCTGTGAAGATCTCCCATGTGGCAAAAGGCATGCAGCACAGACAATGAGAGGGTTCACTGCTTTCAGCCTTATGATTATACAATTATCTCTGTCTGATAAACTGTTCCAGAATCATCTGAGCCGAAAGCCCTAAGTCTGTTCAACGCTAGATCAATTTGTGTAATATTTTTTCCTGTAATCCAATGTCTTATTTCTGTTGTAGCCAACTTTAACTCGAGACCACTGGCTTCAACTTTTCCACAAGCTGTATCTCAGTGTGCAAGTAGAGTGATTGTCCTTGCTCCAGGCTCCATCAACAAAAAGAAAATGTATTTATTTGGAATGCACGGGCTACATTTTTTTCCAGCAACACTGAAAAATGTGCCTAAGCACGTCTCAAGTAATGCTTGTAATTTGTAGTTTACTGTCTACACCACTGACAGTTTAGAGATCAAATAATGAAGTGTGAGAGGTGCGCTGATCACTGCAGACCTCGTTATGTTACATTTCAAGAGAAGATATGCAGCAGACTCACAAGCATCCACCACCACTCAACAGCCTATTAATCAGCAGCCTGCTGATCTCTCATCATCTTTGCTGTTCCACACTGTCAGGAGCTATGTTTACATGAGAGCTCTCAGTGAAATTGTTCCTCGGAAGGATACAAATACCTGTCTGGTCCTTTTCTGATTGTAGAATGTGCAAATTGGCAAATCCAGAAAGGTCTCTTTGGATAAATGGAATCACGTGGAAAACAACGTAACCAGATCTCTCTCTCAAATTCACTTTAGATTCAGCATATGGCCACTCTAAAAGAATAAAACAAAATAGAGAGAGGCATTTTCAATATTTCTTAATAGGAATCCTTTAAAGAAAAATCTTTTTCGCAAACAAGAAGAAAAATAATTACTACTTATATTCAGAAAACAGAAATTAAGCATTCCAAGATCAAGGGTAAATTCAGTTAAATAGAGGAAACCCAGTTTGACTCTAATTTGTGCAATAATGAATTGCGCACCACTAACTTTCTAAGCTTTGAAAAATAAACAGGTAAGTTACCTGGTGCTACTTACTCCTAAGCATTTGGGTAGCACTGTTTGAGGTTTCACATTCTGCAAGCTGCAATGTCAGGAAGCACAAAATGAGGAGTGGGAGGTTCTGCCAGGAAAATGTGGGGGCAATAAAAATGGGACTGCACAGTGAACGCTCTGCTACACTGATGAAAACAGAGGGAAGGGTGGGAAAGTGAGATTTCAGCGTAATTTGCTTGACAAAGACTTAGTGAAGATCCAAAGATTTAGCCAATTACTTTTTATTGAAAACATTGTTCTCAGTGAGGTTTTTTTTTGTTAGTGAAGCATAGACACGATGGGGAACAAACTAAATAATGAACTGAAGATAAAACAGTAATTAGCTGTAACTGAATGCAATGAAAAATGTTGGTCAGGCCATCATGAGTACAGACTACGGGTCTCCTATTACAATAACGTTCTCTGCTAAATTTCTTTTGAACGTCTGAAATTTTGGTGGTTCCAGCTATGATTTACTACTCTTTAAACAGTTGTTTAAAAACACCGCCTTTTCATAGAAAGCATCTAGAAGTTATTCTCTGTACCTTCAAGAAATCATGCTGTGGGATTATAGTTC
>VZTO01021635.1:807-14968 GCA_013400615.1 Syrrhaptes paradoxus
CTATTTAATTAGAATAGTTTCTGGTTACTTTGGTGGAGGCTTGAAATGAACAGTAATGCCTATATTTCTGTGGACCTTTAAATACAGTTTTCTGTAAGCCCTTTACTTCCTTCCTTGCTCTTTACTGTCCCATACCCTACCAGCAAATAATGTCAACAAGATTCATAATGGGGCAGGTTTCTAATCTGCATAAATATACATGAATGAAAACTCACAGAAATATCTGTAGATTTAAGATGGTTGCCGCTGGTTGACTATAAAGGTGTGGGGAAAAAATATATTACTGTTCCCTGCCTTTTTCTTTTGATGTAAAGGCTGTGGTATTTTTCCTTTGCTCTGATATTGTATGCTGAATCAGCAGCTGCCACAGGGCAGCTCTTGGGAGAGCAGGGCCATCATAATTCTGGTGATCTTACCTCACAGCAGCTGCTCTGTGACTGGTTCTAGCTTCCCTCTACATCAAAGGCAAGAAAAGAGACCAGTCTTTATCTCATAAGGTGCTGCTAGGCACTGGCCAGAAAAGGGCAGATTATCAATCGGGTTTGCCATTTACTGTCTGTAATGGATCCTATGGTTATTGGCAATGATGGGCATAGTGCAGGTCACATGCTTCTTCCTTGTCTTATGGCTGTGATGGAAGTGAAGAGATAAAGGATAAATAATGGTAAAGATTATATTATGGGATATGACCAGATCTAGGTTGGTTTTTTTGTTTTCCCCAGCAGGGATGTCAGGATCATCAAGGTGGCAAGAATGGGGCAAACAAACCTTTTAATGCAGAGAGCTTCCTAAATGACAGCGTATCCTATATTTAATGTAGGGAGATGCAGCTTAGCTGTTTTAATATGTACTGAGAGGAAATGCCACTACTAAAGATTCTCCTGTGGAGGCCCAAGAGTGCTATAGTTCTTCCCTCAGGGGAAGTGAAGTTGGAAGGGGTAGGAAAGGAACTTGAGGAAGATCCAGGCAAAGAGAATGTGAGGCATCTGCTTGTCTTCAGGTAAACTGTCACATGCGTGGATCAAGATCCAAGTAGTTATNCCATTCTGCAATATTCTTTTTCCTAGCAGGTTTGGGCTGGGAGAAACATGCCTTGTGCCTATCTTTCACTTTTCACTGAGAATTTTAGGGAATATTGCCAGTGTAGAAAGGAAAAGTTACAAGATTTGTACCAGGAGACATCAAAGTGTTTCCCTTTCTTCAATCCTCTGGACCTAACATAACGTGTGATATGGAAGGGAGTGTGACAAGGCCATGAGAAGAGGCAAGCTTCATTTATACATATATAAAAAAAAAAAGTCCCAATTTNATTGTAAGCATTATCCTGAATACTGAGATCTAAATCTGAAGCCAAATGGCCATTAGCCATAAAATATTTAGGTACATGTCTTTCTTCTTGAATTTAAAATAGGTTGCTAAATAGTCACAGTTGTGGTTTCTGAGCTCAGTCTGGTGGCGACAGTAACATTTTAATTTATACTAAAGAGAATACAAAGTTAAATCCATGACATGAACTAAGAGTCAGACGACCTGAAAGCAAGAGAATACAAATGAGCTCCCTGGAGAGAAGAGGCTGTGATGGAAGTGAAGAGATAAAGGATAAATAATGGTAAAGATTATATTATGGGATATGACCAGATCTAGGTTGGTTTTTTTGTTTTCCCCAGCAGGGATGTCAGGATCATCAAGGTGGCAAGAATGGGGCAAACAAACCTTTTAATGCAGAGAGCTTCCTAAATGACAGCGTATCCTATATTTAATGTAGGGAGATGCAGCTTAGCTGTTTTAATATGTACTGAGAGGAAATGCCACTACTAAAGATTCTCCTGTGGAGGCCCAAGAGTGCTATAGTTCTTCCCTCAGGGGAAGTGAAGTTGGAAGGGGTAGGAAAGGAACTTGAGGAAGATCCAGGCAAAGAGAATGTGAGGCATCTGCTTGTCTTCAGGTAAACTGTCACATGCGTGGATCAAGATCCAAGTAGTTATAATTACGTGAAAGTTCACCATGGCATTCTTCCAGCATTTTGATAATCATTGCCATGGCGCAACTTCCAGACTTTCCAGTTACATGAGCATTGTTCTGATGGAGAAGAAGGGGACTCCATAACTGTGGCTTTCCAGACATAAGCTACAAGCCTTTTTTTTTTTTTTTNCCAAAGTGTGGATGTTAAAGCCGTTGCTGTGTGTTCATGTGGATATGCAAGTAAAAATACTAAATTTAAGTTCACTTGTTGATCTCTCTGTCTATTGCAAAAGGACCATGATCCATTATTAGTCAGATACAGAATATAAATGGTCCAAGAGAGGAAAAAAAAAAGTCTGATATCCTTTCCATAGAGTTACAGAAAAAGGTCATTTAGCTTTTCTAGGGAAAATATAAGCACTTCAGTGGAAATTTTGGTTTGAATGAAACAACATCCACAGAATGCCATCAAAAATAATTGCAGAAATTTTCTCACAATCTTAGTTAGTATTTCTATGTTAATTTTCCTTTTTCTTTTTTTATTTTTTGACCTGTACAAGGTATCATGTAGTAGTGTGTCAAATAGTTAGATACCACGAATAACACATAGTGGGTGGCCAGTCCTTTTTGTTATTTTTCTTGGTTTCCTGGCATGGTTTAAGTCCAGGTTGAGACTCCCCAGTACTTCAAACTTGCTGATTTTGCTAGAGCAAGGTCTTTAAAGAGTCATTGTCTGTTAGATTTAGGCTCAACTTCTAGGTTCATTCAAGAAAGATTTTACATCCTAACGCCTGCAGGAAACTTATAAATGCACTTCGCAAGTCTGCAAGCACTTACACGTGTTTTATTTCACATAGGAGAGTAATCTCAGGCATGTGTTTTTGCTACTTGCGGAGGTAAAACAGGAGTCTCATGTATTCTGCCTTCAGACTTTAATAGATAATTTATTAAAGAAAGGAACACATATATGATGTTTACTTTCTAAAAATAAAATGATGCAGTTAAAATACCACAAGATAAAGAGAATGGTCCTGTCATTGTGTTGAATAAGCATTACTAATGCTGTATGAATCATAATCAGTATGAAACTGATCTCATGTCAAGCTGTTAAACTGACTTTTCCTATTAAATGCACAAATATATTTTTTTTAATCTAGCATTGTGAGATCTCATTAGATTGTAATTCGCATCAGCGGATAATTTGAGAAGTGGTCTGATGATAATTCACTTGTAATTCTGCATTTTTTAATAGTATGGTAGGGATTTTTCTTGTCTTGGAGACAAATTCTCCTTTTTAGTAAGAACAATATGTTGATATTTTGCCTAGATATTTATCTTCCAAGAACAGAATGGTTGTCCAGTCACTGCAGATAATGTTCAGTTAATATTAGAGTTAATATTTTTGAAGGGAAATAAGAAGAATTATGAGTGTTTTTTTCTTTTGGAGGTGGAGGAGATGAGGAATGGGAACAGAAACTTATTAAACACAACATTCTTGGTATTCCACAGATGGTAAAAACTAGTCTGCACTGCAGCAAGTGCAGTATGATCGAGGCAGAAATATAATCAGTAGCTAGACATTCATTTTATTTATAGAAATAAAATACTAAGTATTTTAATAACTTTAAATGACAGAGCCCATATATGTATTGTACATTTGAGTAGTCTAGACAGAGTGTTTTCCAAGGAAAATATATTTTCATCAGTATTTGTGGTATGATTCATGGTGGTGAAGAAGCAAATAACTCTTTTTATGACTGGAAGTTGCTTTAACTTGCAGCCACAAGGAAACAAGTCAATGACCGGATGATAGTGGTAGAAACTAACATTTTATAGTAATGCTTATGCTGAGTTGAAGGTTTTATTTTTCCAGGGATGGCAATATCACAAAACATTCTGCCATTGTTTGCAAACAATGAAAGGTGGTCTGTGTAATGGTTTGCAGTCCACAATTTAGATTTGAAAAGCTCACAGGTGACTTAAAAGATGTACAGGCTGTTGGGAGGCTCTGATTTGGGCTAAGTAGTTGTAAACCTTTGTGCATGACCCAGTGTAGAGGGGGCACAACAGCTATATCTTTAATACATAGTTCATCGTTAGCAAAATGTTAAGGAGAGATATGCGAGGGTGCTAGCCTTATATTTGTAGTCTGGCAAGTGATGTTGTACAGCTTCATACATGCTGTGATTGGATTTATTTTGCATCTCTGTGTAACTCCAGTAAAGGCAAAGGATTGTACTTATAACTCTTTCTGTGCTGTCTACCCTAAATAGAAAGAATGGGAATATCTTCTAATGACTGTTGTAAGCCTCTGCACCTGAGGTCAAGGTTTTTTGAAGTGATTGGTGAGCAGGTTCCTGAGCTCCTGTTCTTGACACTAGAGAAATTGTGGTAGGAATTTGAAAGATAAGTCTGATTATCCACCAGGAAAAAAACTCACGTTCTGTAAGGAAGATGTAAAAATATGTATGAATATAGACATTTAAATATAGACATTACAGCAAAATATGTTGTGTAATAACATAATGGTTGTGTGTAGCAATGTAATCAGGAAAGATACTGGGGGGAGAAATTGCAGTTAATCTTCTTGGTAGAGGTTTAGCGGCAATAAACTCTTCTAACTTTAGTGCTGAAACTTTAATAGTTGTTTATTTGTTTTAAATATTATCACCTAACCATGTGAAGCAGAAGTAAACAATGTATTATGTTTTTAAATCACAGTGCTTGAAGTCTTTGTCCTAATAACTTCAGGGATTAAGTTTTAATCTAACACATATTCTGATTCTGCAAATGATTCTGATTCTGCAAATGACCCTGTGTGAAATGATGTCTTCATGAGGACATCACGAAGAGGGTCAGGCTTGTGAAAGGTTCATTTGTGTCCTTCTGACCAGCTAGCTAGTACTACTATATAATTGTTAAATGAAAAGTATGCACTGGAGCTTGGTTCAGTTACTGTGTGATTGTAAGAGGTTGAAAGAAAAAAGTTGAGCTTTGGTCTTGGTACTTTGGAGGTACTGAACTGCTGGGGTGCATTTAAGCCATCCTCTTGCAGGGCCATAAAGTAATATCAGCTGCCTCACCTTTTGCATGGATGGCATTGAGTGACTCTAAAAGATCAGTGTACATGTAGACTAACATAGATTTAGATTAGCCATTAGGAAGAATTTTTTTTCTGTGAGGGTGGTGAAACACTGGAATGGGTGAGAAGCTGTGGATGCCCCATCCCTGGAGGGGTTCAAGGCCAGGCTGGATGAGGCTTTGAGCAACCTGGTCTAGTGGAAGGTGTCCCTGCCCATGGCAGGGGGGTTGGAACTAGATGATCTTTAAGGTCCCTTCCAACCCAAACCATTCTATGATTTAGGTACCAACGTTCACTAGGAAAAGAGTCAGTGTTCCCCCTTGTACACATTGCCCTGTTGTATAAAGAGGTTATTTTGGTAAAACCTAGAAAATTCTCCATAACCCATTGCAGGCTGCTTGTGAAAGCAACATGTTATCTGAGTATTTGCATTTGCTAAAAAGCATCCTGCTTTTATAGAAACCATTGAAATCTCAATGGGGGGAAAAATGTCTTCAGCTCTAGGGTCGATCTGTGTATCAGAAGTTACATGTAATTTCACAGTGGCTGACCATCAGGTTAAAAATAGTCTTGTTGACCACACACAGCATAACATATTTTAAATTAAAATTTAGCTGTGTCGTTAGCTACAGAATTATTTGTTAAAGTCAGTGCTTATAGACACCAGCAGCTAGGGGCTGGACTTAAGATGTTAAGTAAATCTGTCCTATGGAAAAGAAATACGTTTTTATAATTGCTATGAGTAGTATTTCGAAAATACTAGCTAATGCAGCTGGAAAGAGTGGCTGACAATTGTTTTTAGCTTAATAAAGATGTGTAAGTTTTCAGAGACAAAGTGAAAATCTTGTAGTCGTGTTTTTTTTTTTTTTTTTCTTTCCCTTTTCAGAAAGCCCAAGGCTTATTGAATGCATAGCAAAATGGTTTCAGTTGGTACACTGTGCGATTAAGTCTGTCTTAATCAGCTTTAAATTTTCTTGCTGTTGCTGTAAAGACAATGAAATTGGTGGAGAGGAGAAAAGCAGCATCTGTATTCTGCAGATTTCTAAGCATAGTTGAATTGTATGTTGCTAGAGTGAAGTCCCATAGAGGTAAAACAAAGAAGAGAAACATGAAAGTTGAATGCTAAGAAGAGGCTTCCATAGTTGGGAATGCAATGCTTCACTTTTATTGTAGCGTTTGCATTTTTTGACACATACGTATCCTGCTGTGAATTTACAGCTCTGGTTGGATTTTTGAGGGTTTATTTTTTAAAGCATAAATAACAAAGTGTAGATTTCCAATGCTCATGTTAAAATTCACTGTCACTTGGTAGTTTGGTGCTAGGCTAGTACATTTTATATGGAATCATCTTTGGAGAGAAACACTGCATTTCAGATTTTTCCGTACTCCCAGACCACCAGGTGCACCTGTGAGGCTTTTTTTCTTTTTTTTTTATTTTTTTTTAAACATAACCATGCAGATACTACTGTGTTGTGGTTCACAGAACATACTGTGATTAACTACTCTGTTTGTGGTGCTCTAATGACTTTTCATAGAATCATAGAATAACTTGAGTTGTAAAGAACCCATAAGCATCAGTTTTCAATCACTTTTGATGCTGTTTGCTCCTTTTCGTCATTAGCTTTCCATCTGTGACTGCTGGACCATGGCACATAGATTCATAGCATGGTTTGGGTTGGAAGGGACCTTTAAAGAACATCAAGTTCCAATCCCCCTGTCATAGGCCAGGATGTCTTCCACTAAACCAGGTTGCTCAAAGCCCCATCTGACCTGACCTTGAACACTTCTGATAGGTATCTGCCACCTCTCTGGGCAACCTGTTCCAGTGTCTCACCACCCTCATCATAAAAAAATACCATCTTTGTATCCAATCTAAACCTACTCTTATTCAGTTTAAAACCATTGCCTCTTGTCTTGCCACTACAGGCCCTGACAAAAAGTCTCCATCATTTTTATAGGCCCCCTTTATGTACTGAAAGTCTGCAATATGATCTGCCTGGAGCCTTCTCTTCTCCAGACTGAACAACTCTCTCAGCCTTTCTTCATAAGAGAGGTGTTCCAGCCCTCTGATTATTCTTGTGGCCCTCCTCTGGACTTGCTCTAACAGATCCATGCTTTTCTTGCACTGGGGACTGCACAGCTGGACACAGTATTCTGTATGGGGTCTCACTGTGTAACTCTGGCCAGCTTGTTGGTGAACTGGTCCTACTGTTGGTAGTTGTTCCTACTTGGTCGGGTGAATCCCATCAGCTCCCAACAGGCCTGGCTTCTCAAAGGTAGATCTATGGTCATAGAAGCCAAAATATGAGTATTCATGCACCAGTACACAAACCGTATTTGGCATGTATACTCTGAAACTGGGGGGGGGGGGGGGGTTGTAGTATGAGTTACTTTTTTTTTTTTAATAGGGAAAAGGAGTTCAGCCACTGCAGAAGCAGTGCAGCAGTTGCACTATAGTTGTGACAGAGCACATGAATTGATTGGACATACTGTGAGGTAGGTCTCTCTGTGTAATTTGTACTCTTGGCATACCTCAAATACCTCAGGTGTTTGTAAAATCACATCTTTCTTTTAAATTACAGAGATTCATCATGTGAGGTTACTTGCATGGGGAAATGTTGCATTATGAAGATATCCTCTTTTTCCACTTAATTGTGAATAGATACAGTTGTTTTTGTCTCAGGGGTTATCTGCTTGCCCATATATCGATTTGTGTACCCTAATTAAAAGAGAAATGTTAACCATTACTGGTTAAAACTAAGCACTTAGAGATTAAAACTTTTTTTTTTCCCATGGTCTTGCTTGCTCAGGACATCATCATTGAACAAGGATAGTGTTAGTTGCTTTCACAAATATTAAGACCCCAGTGTGTGATTAATGAAGAATTTGTAGATAATTTTTATTGTACTAAAAATGTGTTCATAGCATTTAATCACTGTTACAGTAAGATTGCCAACTTATAAAAGATTTTTTTTTCCTAGTTTGTAGTATTTTTTTGACACCTTAGTCTCTAACGACCAAAGTGTAACTGATAGATGAAAAGGGTCAAGCAAATTTGAGGTAAAGACTGGAGTATAATTAACCAACGTCATGCCTCTCTGAGAGATCTTTCTCATAGTAGAGTAGGTAAGGAGCTCACCAAGAGAAATGATACCCTGTTCCTAGGATTTACTGCCTTGTTAGTTTTTTCTAGCAAGGAAATATTTCCATAAAATGTCTGCTAGAAAAGTAGCATGCCCATGCTTGCTGTCTTTCAGAAAAATTCTGAGTCAGTAGGATGGGAGGATGGGAACCAGATGGATGAGAGAAGCGGAAGCATAATGACAGGCAGAAAATAATAAGAAAGTGCAGATGTGCAAGGAGAGAAAACAGAGATTTTAAGAACTAAAGAATAAAGGAGATATTATTCAAAATGCTGTATGGAGAGGACATCTATATTTTGGGCTTTAAAAATATATATGGAAAAAAAGTTACTATTCCCTAAGTCTAAGTGACCTCATTTTAGACTTGGTTTCTTTTTGTTCCTGAAGACATATGTCCAGACCTCCATAGGAAATCTGTCTGCCAGCTGGCGCAGCACCTTTTAAAAAGACCTAATTTTATATTTTCAGAACCTGCCAATATCAGCTATCTCCATATGTAATATGCTGCTGTTTGTAATATCTATTAAACCGCATTTTAACGTTTAATTTTAACTTTCTTTGCCAGCCTATTAATAAGGGCCAGGCTGTTGAGAGCTGTCAATAGTGCCAAAAAAAAGTGGTTTAATTTTGTGAGGTCTGTAGGTTCATGCTTTTGTTGTTCATGAATTTATATCTTTTGGAGGGCTCTAGGATACTACCTTGCATGATGAAATATCATCTTCCCATGTTTTAAGTCAATATTGAGAGGAGGCTGGACTAAATTTGTAGTAGTAGTAGTAGAAACCTGCCATATTAAATTCAGCATTAAAATTGGAGACAAAGTTACTTGGAATACTGGCTTTAATTTTTCTAGGATAGAAATCAAATTATTGACTACATCGTCATATTATATAATGATTTGTCCAGCTAAATAGACTTTAATGTGGCTAGCAAGGGAACAGATGCAGTGCTCATGCTCTGGCTCTGCCTGCTGCAACAAAATTTTCAAGCTGTCTCTGGCCAGTTTGGGGAGGGTGCCTGGGGACTTCTCTTAGTAGTGGGCAGTGCTGCTCTTGCAGAGTTCAGGTGGTGACAGGCAGATTATTTGTGTTAATTTAATATGAGGAAGAAAGCCACTTCAGATCTGGAAGAGGCAAAATGTCCACTGCCATGTGGCAGCCACTGGTTCAGTGTGGGTCTGCTTCAGTTTGTGCTAACTGTAGCTGGAAGCTTTCATTGATTTCAGTCTGTCTTAAACCTTGGCAATTAGTTCTTGTAATCACTAGTAACCAATGTTATATAGTCATGTAAGTAACTGAGGGGAAAAAAATGTTTTGGGTATAATTCTAGAATACTTTGTAAAATTATTTGCATTAGAAAAGAAAATGGAAATATTTATGTACAGTAGCAGTGAAATTCTGTACCCAAAGCTTAATTGAGATGGATTCAGTAGTATATAGCTGTAATGTTGAAAAGTTTGTCATTTATATGAAATCTATTAGTGTTTCTTTGAATTCCTATTAATATAATTTCTGGGTTTTTTTCAGCTCTTCGTTGTAGCCTCCAGTTTCTTGGAAATATTGCAGCAGGAAATGGAGATTCCCAGAATAGTGTTTGGAAGTGTGCTTTCCCAGATCTCTTCTTGTAAGCATGGATGCGAGTTTTTTAAATAATGTAATTTCTGTGATTATATTAAAATCTTTTGTACGTGATAGTTGTGCCTCTGCTAGCACCATGAAGCTTTGAAAAATAACTTCGGGGAGAATGGGATGGTTGAGACCATATCTTGTTGTTTTTTGTTAGTCAACCTCGGGGGTCGGGACCTTTAAAACCTGCTTAGTTCTAAACTAACGGTAAATTGATTTCATTTAACAGAAACTGGAAGGAAACTCATATTTCAAATTATGTGCTTTAAATGTAAGATTTATTTCAGTGGTGTTTTCAAGTAGTTATTTCCAATAACACAGCTTTTTCTTTATTCCCTTTGCTGCTGTGCAGACCTGCCAGTATTTGTGGATCAGATGGAATCTACAAAAGGGACTTAATCTTTGTGTCTTCCAATCCTTTTGCCCCGCTCCTAACCTCACTATAATATCTTCTTGGAGGTTTGATGACATGTGTAATGAAATATTACAAAAATGATGTTATGCAGACACATGACAATCTTGTTGATGTGTTTGACCACATTCTTCCTAGGGAGCTAGTAACAAAGGCACATGCATTCAATTTGATGCTCATTCCAAATGTGTTTTCTGGAGCCCACTCATCAGCACTGGATGTAGAAAGACCTTGTGATAACAGAAGCAGATAATTATTATGGTTTCAGCCAATTCCTAGATCTCCAGATAGCTCCAATTTAGCATTAGTTTTGTAAATTGCCTGTTAAGTTTGACCTTCAGTTAGGAGTTGGATGTTTTTCTTTGCAGGTAACTTCTGTCCCTCTTAGGCAGTGACAGTAATGATTCTCTAAAAGACAGCAAAGAAGAATAACTCAATGAGCTGAATACCACTAGTCTGTTTTTCCATGGTGAGTTTTACCTTCCTCTCTTAACTCCTTTTTTTTTCTCTTGAAGGACATGCCTAACGTACAATGATGAAAAAATTGTTGCCTATTGTTGTATGGTCCTGTTCACCTGCCTTAATTCAGAGAAAGTGAGAGAACTGCTGGATCCTGGAAACTTGACTGTGGCTGTCCTTGTCCTGAAAGCCTACGAAGAGCAGTTGGAGTCTGAGTGGTCGTATGTATCTTTAGATCCCGACCCCACTTAATTAAGTGTTTTTCTAGTATAAATCTCTATATTAAAGTGCCTAAATTTGCAACACTGCTAAGTAGTAAATGAAGATCTATTTAGAAGTTAGTAGTTTGGTATAGAGACAATTTTCATGATACTTTCACTGACTGTTTTGGTTTCTGCTAAAATAAGACTACATTTTTGTTGAGAATATAGACAGGAATTTTAAAATAATGGTCTGTTTTTAATGAAACAAGGTTCTAGAAGGGAAACTAATTTATACTTGCCTAATGGTTTGAAGATTTTTGGAATAAAGTTAACACAGAATATAGTCTTACAAACTGGTGATTGGGTCATGCTAGGAAGACTTGTATGACTGGTGCTTCTGAGTACCATGTAAAACATGGGATAACATGGGATTTTTTTTTTCTGGAAATTTGTTGTCTAGTGCAACATGCAATCATTTTTATACCAAGACAGAGAAGACATTATGTTTTCATACTTTAGGAGCACCTAATCAGTGGTTTTATTTCATCAAGCTTTTGTATTTTTTGCTAGTAGCCATTCTGTTAAATATTTTAGTCAGTTAATGCATTTGAGAAATGTTCTGCCCTGTGCCAGCAAGGGCACATATTCAGTTAATTGTTATATGGTGCATTCCAAGGGGGGGGAAAAAAAGGATAATTTGTATGGTTTTGTAGCATTCTTTTGAAGGTGATGTTTAAATTCAAAATTTAATTAGGAAGAACTGTAATGGTTTTACTAGTTATTTGGGAAGTCTCTAAACAGAGTTAAGATGATTGAATGAAAAGCAAATGTAATAGTTTGCTTTTGTACTGAAAAAAATGACTATAAATTTTTTTTTGTGGCTGGGCATTTTTCAAAACCAGGTTAATTTGCTTAGGACATAAATAGTTTTCAGAAAGCAAACTTAGATTTTCAGGGTCAAGTAACCAGACTTCTATTTCAAAAGTGACAAACTGAGTCTTTAGTTTTAGTATCTGTCAGTATAAACATATGTGAAAGATTGCTGTTAAGAAAATTATCTTGATTGTCCTTCATTGTCTTTATGTAATGACGATATGATGAGATGTATTTTGACTGAGATATGAAAGCCAGGGAGAGCTGGAAGAGATTGTCATGGTCTTAAATTTATATTTTGAAGGTAATTGCAGAATAAATGCAACATCAAAATACATGCTGAGGTATCCATTTCCCTGATCTTTCTAGTCTGAAGTGCAATCTGTTGATGTTATGATGGAAATGTCTTCCCTCTAATGTGGATGTTTGATGTGGGTGGGAAACGATCTCTCTTCAGAGTACTCTTGAAATTAAAAGGGACAAATGGTTGGTAGAAAAGAGTAATCCTCGTCCTGCTATAAGGCAGTTGCAGAATGTCTGCCTTCTCATTCCTGTCAGAATTCTGAATTCCTCATTCAGGGAATATACAAAAAGGCATCTGAATATCTTCCAGGTGTCAAGAAAATAATACATTTGTTTTTCTTTCATAGTACCTTAACATTGGCTAGTTAAGTCTCAAAGCTCATTATCAGTTTTCCCAACTGAAAGAAAAAGTAATGAGTTTGTAGTATAAGTTTTTGGCATTTTATGTAGTCATCTTGAACTGAATTATAAATGGAAGTCTTTCAGCAATGTTGACACTATTTTCAAGTCAAAACAGGTAAAGTGCATTCACAAATGCAAAATCTAAACCAAAAGTATATTGCAACAATGAGGTATCAAGCACTGAACAGGTATTCAAACAGCATTACTTCATGTGTTCTTCTAATGTTCCATTTCTTGCATATCCCATCTCAGGAAACACATTTACTCTCTGCTTCTCCCTTGTGTCCGTCTGTTCTTACTGTGAGATAGTATTTGTCATGGCTGAGGGTAATTTAATTGGTAAATTAAATCTCTTCGTATTAGTTTTTTTTTTAAAACAAACAAACAAACAAAACTTTCCATCCTTAAAGAAGCTATGCTATTTATATATTAGAATGCATGTAATATCTCTGGTCTACTTGATGTGGAGGGGGAGGTAAGAAAGTAACTTTTTCATGTCCTTTTTTATTAAAAAAGAGCTTTTTTCTTATTATCTTGGCAGTATTAATGCAACATGTAGTTCATAGACAATACTTTAGCTTTAATTAAAGAGGATATTCACTTAATCCTATGAATAACTGACTACATTTTCACAAGGTATCTGCAGTTTGTATCTCTGATTCTTCTTTGCATTTTTCTATAATTTTTCAATTTATAAAGCACATACTATAAGAGTGCTTATGTTGCACAGCTGAACCTCCCAGTCCAAATGTTCTGTTTTTTTCTAGAATATTAGAATTGGTTTGTTTTGAGGGTAGTCTTGAGTTGGGTCTGAAAGCCTGTTTGTTTTTTTTTTATTAGCAGTAATCCTTCTACTGTGTGATAAATGTGGATGGATACAATCCTGTGCTGTAATGATGATCCCATGTTAACTTTTCTGTGGCTTGCTTTCTTTCCTTTTCCCTGTTACCTGAGCAGCAGGAAGTGAGGTAGCCAGCTCTTGTGCTGACTTGCTTGTATCCTGCCTACTCAAGCAGTTTTCTCTGCTGGTTCTCCAAACTTAGGGGAAAGCTCTGCTGATGCCAGCCGTGTTGCATCTATTTTCTGTATGAAACTTGTGAACTTATCACTGTTCTCCATTTACTAGCGTAAAGTGCTGCTCTGTTCTTGTGATTGGACAGAGCAGACAGAAATGGCTTCCTAACACATACTTTGCTGAGAATAGAAAAGCTGAACAATAAACAGGATTTCGTATTTTGGTATAAGTAATGTTATTTACTTTGGCCGATGAAAGTTGAAGAATCTTATCTTGGATGTGAGAAAGTGTTTGTTTTGTTTTTTGGGGGTTTTTTTTGACAATGATAAGTGAAAATCTAAGCTTTGTCTTTGAGTCAGTGTTGTTCCTGACATGTTGTCGTGGGTTAAGTAGAAGAGAGTTAATTTTTTTTTTCTCTTCTTCATAAATAGCTAGCAAGAGGCTGTGTTTTGGATTTGTGCTTAGCAGAAAAACTGATAACCAGTGTTTTTGTTCTGCTGCCAAGGTCGGCAGACGAGCAAAGAGACACAGTCCAGCTGCTAGCCTGGGATTTGCTCTCAGGTTAAGATTGAGAACCAGACTAATCAATTGTTTATTCCATACCATACATATCACACCCAGTATATAGGTGAGGACCTTTCCGGGGGATCTCTCTCTTTTACTTCCCTTGAGCTCCGGATCA
>VZTO01021635.1:14990-36635 GCA_013400615.1 Syrrhaptes paradoxus
AAGTATCATTGTGTATCATCCATTCCCTCCCTCCTCTGGGATCGTTGGCCAGGAGCAGGCTGGGCCTTTGGTCATCGGGTGGGAAGGGGCAGTATCACTGTGTATCACATTGTATATTTGTATATAGTATTATTTCCAATATTATTGTAGTTTAGCTATTAAATTTTCCTTATCTCAACCCATGAGTCCTCTTTGCCATTTACCTCTTTAATTCTCTCCCCTACAATTGGGTGGGGGCAGGGACTGTGTGAGCAGGTGTGTGTGGTTTGGCCCCCAGCCAAGGGCTAACCTGCCACTCATGTAGTAATGCTGTCTTGTTAGGACAATTTTTGAAATTATGTGACTTTGCATGTGTCTTATGCTGATACAGCAATTCTTTCCTTAGAGTCTTCTGTTTCTAAAACATTTTTGGATATTGAATGAATTGCGGTTTTCTGCAATCAAGTGTGTGAAAGACAGACACAGTCGTTGCTTTGAGCATGTTTAGAATAAGTTTGGACTCTAGTGTATTGCTGCTTTTGCTTTGATGCCTTTTTTTATCATAATCTTGCTGATTTGAACTAATTCTTAGTTCATTACTAAAGCACTTCCTTCTCACCTCCCACCCCCCTTTGAGTAACTATGTTCCTTTCTACTGTAGAAGACTGTGCGTGAGATACAGTCATGTAAAAGTGCATGAAAAGTTTTCTATCCCTTTTCTTATGAAGTCAGAGCTAAGTTTTGGATCCCTCTCTGGCTGGACTGTAGAAAAAATATTTTGTCAGCGACTCATTGAAAATTTGGAGCTGTACTTCAGCTCTCACTGAAATATATACCACTAGGATTGCTTAAATTAATTTGCATAGCCGTGGTATTTCCAGCAGAGTCAGTACTCTGTTGTAAAGATTTTGGTCCCTCGCTCCACAGCTGACAAAGTGCGCAGCAGCCATTTTTAAGTGGCTATGATGGCATTATATGGCTGAGCCAAAATACAAACTAATCTTCTAGGAGGTTATGCTTACTGCTAGACTCTCAAATGACTGAAGTTAAGATGTTCTTACTTTTAAAGTTAAAAATATTACTTAATTCCTGCCTACCTTCTTGTCTCTCAGCTGAAGCATCCGGTTTTTTATTACACTGAATAAAAAGTGAATGCCACATGTGTTTATTGCTCTTGGCTGGGCTTTCTTGCTGTTAAAGGCTGCTTTTAGGTGTTGAAGATCTTTCTTCGAATAACCATGCAAGTTTTGGTTATAGGCAAAACTTTTATTCCCGATTGTATTCCCTTTTCTTTTATTGTGCACGACCTGATGTTCCTCTAACTTACTATACAATGAATTCCACAATAAACACGATGCTCAGGTTATTTTTGCGTGGTTGCTGCCATGAACCATTAGGACAGAGAGAGGACATCCAGGACAAATATTTGGATTTAAGGCCATTGCCTGAACTGTAGTCTCTCCCTTGGAGTCCTCACTGGTCTTCAGCTAGCATATGTTAGGTTTTCTACTCCTCACCCATCATAGGAGGGAAAGCATATCTTTAAAATATTTTTTTTTTTTGTGATTTGGCAATTCCTCCTCTGTTCATGATCCCACATTCATGTTTAAAGTTCAGTTTTCCATCTTCAAGCTGGAAGAGTTCTTAGGGAAGGTTCAGGAGGAGCTTCTTTCCAAGTGTGATGCCTTTAGCTTCTCCCTCCAGTCTTGATGGAGTTCTGTAGGGAGAAGGCTTTGTTAGAGGAAATCTGAGATTATCCTGAGCAGTTCCTTGGAGCTCCTTTTTTAGAAGTGGCTGTTGGTAGCAGACCTTTTGCAATTCCTCTTCTGTCTGCCATAAACCCCTCTCCCAGTTAAAGAGAGTGGAGGAAGTGTCTATAAAAGCAGGACGTAGCTTTCTGGAATTTTCCTGTGACATTTGCCTACTTCTCGAATCATGAGACATTCAGTAGAAGACAAGTATCTCCTGTTGGGGAAGATGGAATGTCTGAAATGCTGGCTATGCTTCCTGAGAGGGGTGGGTTATGAGAGATAAGGCTCAGTTTGGCAACTTCTGAATCTAATCCATGATGGAAAGCCAAGCCATC
This sequence comes from Syrrhaptes paradoxus, assembly GCA_013400615.1. NCBI lineage: Eukaryota > Metazoa > Chordata > Aves > Pterocliformes > Pteroclidae > Syrrhaptes > Syrrhaptes paradoxus. The sequence goes on from VZTO01021635.1 coordinate 17,056, forward strand.
CACTTTCCAAGCAGTTTTTGAAACAGAGGAGAGCTTTTTTGCAGATCAGCCTAGTAAGATTTTGAAACTATAACCACTGATGCATTTTTAAAATGTGTTTGTAGTTTGACAACAAAGCAGAAATTGCCTCAGAACTTGGAAGAAAGGGAGGTAACAGTGCTGTGATGTACGCTCAAGTGTATCTTCATAAGTGATAACTTTTTATTAAATATTTTCTGTGTCATGCTATAAGCTAAGAAATAGTTAATAAATTTGAGAAGGAAGTCAGTTCTATAAGGAATGCCCTGGTCAGATTTTGTATTCAGTCCTTGTCTGATCATACCTGTTTATCCAGACCAGATGGTCTGAAGGCTCATTTCTTTAAGCTTGTGGTTACTTGTAAGCGTCAGAAATGCTTCTATCTTTGAAATCTGTGAAGTTGCAGAATGTAATTCACACATTTAATAAATATTCTCTTGATTTAAGAACTGATACCTCCTCTTCTTTCTCTTTTAGAAGCCTGATCCTCTGAACAGCTCCAAGGTTTTTTTAATATTACTACCTTTGCCATCTTTAATAGTAGATGCTTGAGATGTAGATGTTGAGTAGTATTAATTAACATATATTAGGCATTTTTTAAACTGCCTCTAAACTTCTAGTCAACACAGCTCCTGAAGGCTAGCAGTCCTATAATCGTGAATACCAGGAGCTCTTCTGAGGTTGCTGCTGTTGGTCTGACTCCCAAGAGCAATGATCTGAGGATGCAGACTGTGTATCCAACTGAAGTTCTTCAAAAGATTGCCTGACTGGCTGTATACCCCTATGTTCTGTAGCTTTTGTCTAAAATCGTAGAGCAAGAAGAAACTGGAAGTTTTCAGGGCTGAAAATTGTTGAAACTTACCTGTCTTGTCCTGAATGTTTGGATCTGTAGCTGGGCTTGCAAAGAGTGCCCAGAGCTTGCTGCTCTCAGAAAGTTTTAAAGGAGTATGATTTTACAGAATATACTTCAAAGTGTATGTCTTCTTGCAAAGACACTGGCTCTGCAGAAACAAGTTTGTTTTCTTTCTTTGGTTTGATTTATGACATACACTAATTAAATGATCCTATCTCCTTGACGGTTCTTTGCTGTGTGGTTGTCTTCTAGAAAACATGTTGTTCTTTGCAACATGTAGCTACTATCTAGGCTGTTAGCTTAAGAATTAATACCCTCTAACTTTGGTGAAAAAATTCCGTGCTGCTACTGCCCGGTGCATGAGTGATCGTTCCTGTCCTATCTTTAGTCCTGAGACCTTGTCCTTTAATGTAGGCTCCCACTTTCAAGGGCTGGTTATGATCTGTTACTTCTAGCTCATCATCATAATGGTTGTGAGATTATCATTCTCTCTAAAATTCTTCCTTGCATATGTAAAGTTTTTAAACCTCTCAGTTTCAGTTCTGTTGCTTCCACCTTCTTGTGATTTTTTTTTTTCCCTTTTAGTATTACTTAGCTCATTTCTATCTGTTCCTTAACAGCAGAAGATCTGTCTCTTAAACTGTGATTGGTCTTTCTGCATTATGCATCTTTTGGTTCTGCTTCCTCCACTCCTATGTTCCATCTTCTATTTCTGTTCAAAGGGGTGAGTATGGTTTTCAAGCCCCTGTGAGACAATAATTTATTTTTTTGTATCTTCCATCTTTCCAATATACCTCTGTAATGGTGTGCTGATTTAATTCTTCTGAAGTGTTAACATATTTAGTTGAACATATCGTAAATATGTAAGCAGATAAACTCCATTAGCTAGTACTCTTTTTCCAGTGCTGCTTTCTTTCAACAGGTGCTACCTACCAAAGGATGCTATCTGGGAATTGGACATGTCCTTCCTTTAGGAAAAAAAGCTGGAATACCCTGTTCTGTAACTGAAATGTATTTCCTTCTCACTCTTTCTGTGTGATTGCTACCAAGGTCTGAAGAGTTCTATGTAATAAACTCCCTTGCCCTTCCAAAGGAAGAAGAAAGCACAAGCTGTGTCTCATGTCATATGCACAGTATGCTGAAAAGGCTTGCCAAGCACTGCCTTCTCTTTTTTTTTTTTTTATTATTATTTTTTCCCCTCCCCCAGTAAAAGCTTTTTCTGAAAACATGCAGAGAGCTATGCCTTAGGCTCTGGAAAATTGTGGAGACTTTAAAAAGTCATTCCTCTGTCTTTCCCCATACATCCGTATCCACTCCCTTTTGGGTTTGTATTAATCAACAGCAGAAAAGTTTGTCACACAGTTTAGAAGCTACTGTACTTAGAAGAAAAACCAGCACAGAATGCCACGAGTCTTATTTTAGAATATTGAACCTGCAAACATATGTGTTTTGTAAAATAATTAGGAAAAAGTAGTACAAAATTACATTATAATTTGTCCTAACCGAGACCAACGTGTATTCTAAAAGCTGTTTATTTTAGAAATACTTTGGTGGTTCCATTAGAGATGACAGTATAGCTTGTGTCATCAGTTTTTCCAAGTGTGTGCATGGGACAGTGTAGCTACTATGGAAAGAAAAAACAGGTTGTATTTTTGATTCCTGAAGAGCAAGGAACAAGAATCCTCCATTTCAAAAAAAGAGGCATAATATGCCTTTTGGCTTCCTGAAAAACGATATTAAGAGTGTGGTCAGCTGTTTGGCACTGGAAGTAAGATTTTCTGAACATCCACTTTCTCTTTTTGAAACCACAGCTCAGTGATGACTGTAAAGATTAGGATGTGGGGCTCCCTCTCCCCATTTTTTGCCTTTGGTTATTTTGTCCTCGCTTATGGAAAAAAGTGTGGACAGAAACTAGTGCTTCTGTTACAAGGAGTCTTTCCCATGGGCACAGATTTAAAGGCAAAGATGAAACTCCTCCTCCTTCTTTTTTCCCGCCGTCCCCCCCTCTCCAACTGGTAGCTCTGTCTCTTCTCCCTGACCAGTCTAGGGTGTTCCCAGCCCCCTTCTTCTAGTCTTCAGAAAGTAATTATTATTTTTCATTCCAGGAAAGTTGGAGTTATGTTGCAGATTCCAAGTTCAACTGTGGTTTTAAATAGTACTGACAATTGGAAAAGCTTCCTTAGTTGTAGAGGTCTGAGTAGCTTCTACTTTCTATTTGCAGTGGCAGTGTATTGGTACAGATTTCCTCAGTCTTTCAAAGCCAAGCCTCACACTTAATTATCTTGTCATCTCTTCCTTCTTGTATATTTTGTGGAGAGGAGGGAGCAGGAAGTGATTGTATTGCTCATCATCTTCTAGTTTTTTCTTGGTAGCTCATCAGAAAAAAATGATTCCAACTTTGCGCATAATTAAAATAAATCTCTTTTTAGTGCCTTTTGGATGTAGCTGTCAAATTGAATGAGAGTGTCTTCTGAGTCAGAGAAATACTGCAGGCAATCTGAACTCAGTCTTCTAGACCTGTGAATTGGCTTGAACAGTATCATGGCCTGTGAAGAGGATGTGTTCATTATGGGTAATGCCTTTTGAAGGTGGAAGAATGTTTGCTGTTGTGCTTGATTCAGCTCAGGAGGGGATTATTGTGATGTTTGACACTGGGAGTTGAACCTTAAATATGGAAGTGTGTTTCCTTATTCTTATTTTGAGCAAAAGTGCTGGTGTTTGTGTGAGTTGAATTATCTGATTTCTAAAGGTCTTTGTGACAGCATGTGTGTTCCATTTGTTATGAAATAGCTTTATATTTGTATTTTTTTTTAAATAGTTTTGATAGAGTGCTTATATTCTTGTGCAAGGACAAAAATTCTGCTTCCAAAATATTTTCTGGTCCTGAACAATTCCTCATGAGGCCTATTGCTTTTTTAGCATCTAAAAAGGCTGGTGATATGGCTTTGAAAAGGTAGCCATCTGCATTTTCTTCTTTTTTTTTCAAAATTGGATGATTTATAACATTTGTTTTTACTAAATATTTTAGAGTGACATTATTGTAGGATGATGTAAAATGCTTTTGGTTTTGAGTTTGGAAGAGAGGTTTGCTGATCAAATAGAGAATCACCACATCTTTTTCGTATTTCTTCTAAAACATCTGTGAGGGTTTTCTTGCTCATTTTCTGAGACCAAGGACACTGTTCTCTAAACTTGCTAATGGGATCAAATCAACTTAATATAGAGCATGACATTTGATGATAAAGTTGATTGCTTACACCCGGCTTTGATTGGAGAAAGCTTAGTGGTCATTTGGAATATGCTGAGTGCAAATGTAGCTTATACCATTTTGTCTTGGCTGCTTCTCAAGTTCAATTTGGTACAATGCAGCCCTTGTGCTATTGTAGTCTTTGAACTGAACATCTCCTCCTGTATTTATCTACTATGTAAGCACTTGATTTTTTTAGGATTTTAGCCAAACAATTTTTTAAAAGTCAAGAAAATTGGCATATCTAACACTGTTCATTTGTTACTGTGTTACACTTGCATAACAACTTCAATTTTCACCATTTCCTTGACTGAATTACAGTGGTCCTCAGTTTATCCCGGTGGTTCTGCTGTTGGCCCCCAAAGAGAGTTTAAGTCTCTTGCTAAAGCCTTTTGTGTGCATCTGAAGTGCCATATTCAGACAGTAACCCAAAACTGAATGTCTATTTCAGTTGTGGATGGTTTTACTTTTCTTCCTCTCTCCTCTGTCGCAAATGAAAAAAGGGAGAGCTAAAGACTGAAGATATTAATTTCCCATGTCCTTGCTTAACTACCACCAGAATTTCTGGGCTTGACAAGTAGGAGTTGAAAGTGCTTTATTCCACTGCTAATTTTGTTATTTCTTGGTGATGCTCTTATAAATATGCTAGTGCTCTGTTCTTTATGATACAGTAATGGAGGAAGTGGATAAGGTAAAAGAGAAACTTAAATACAGAAGCAGAAATTTCTGAGGTGTTACATCATGTCACGAAATTGGAAGAGTAAGAAGCATATACAGAAGTTTATGCTTCTTTATAAGCAGAAACATTGTTCTGAAGTACTGCAAGCTCCTCAAGCAATAGAAGTCTAGTCTACAGAATGTGAAAGATGTGTGTGAATAAATACAGGAGTATAAACCCAAGTAATGACTGAAATACAGGTCTTCTAATTTGCAGTAGTAATCACTGATGTGCATCTAGTAGCATTGGATCTTTTTGTGATAATTATTGATTGCTTTTTGACTACAAGGCAAATAGTAAAGAGTATTTCCTCAAAGTAATGTTAATAATGCAAATTAAATTTACATTCATAGTTCCAACTGCAAAACTGAAAAATTTGGCTTCAGATTGTCTCCTTAAATGTTCTTTATCATAATTCATTGTCAGCTGAAATTTGTATGTTATGAGGCTAGGTACTGTGCTCTGCACAACTCCAATTATTATACTTTTTTCTTTTGCGGTCCAGATAAATGCCTTTGCTTCTACTTAACAACTGACTTGATTTTTTAAGAATTTATGATTCTGAAGATTTAACTGTGGATGGCTTGTATGCCGTGAATTGTTGGTTCAGGAACTGTAGAGGTGTTCTGCTTGACTGGCCAGCTGATGGCCTGATTCAGTTGTTATGGCTGAGTCTGCACTGCTCAGTTGGAATAGATTTGTGCTGTTGATTTTGGGGAAGTCTGCAAGGTTCAAATTCATGTTGAGAAGACTGTTAAATCAATGCTAGACTGCTCAGAATGCCAATTTTAAGTTGATGATTCCCTACACCTATAAATTTTTTTTTTCCTTGAATGTGTGTGCAAATATCAGTAAAAAAAAAGCACAGCACAAAATAGCTTTTCTTCTTTCTCGCCCTCTTATGAATGTACTTTACAATAACTGAATGAGATGCTGGGTAAGTCCATATTTACCATTAGAAATATAGTAACTATTAATCTTTTGGACCTCTTGTTCTCCTATTTCCCCAATTGTCATTGAATATTTGTCCAAAAAATACTTTGTTGCAACTGGAAGGCTTCTATGTGATCTTCCTCTTAGCTATGTAGAAGGCTGTCAGGAAAGTGAAAAGTAGGGAGGAGGTTCAGGGAATATTAAAATTGCTTGGTTTTTATATTATTGTAGTTATTCTTTCTCAATAGCTTCATCAGCTCAGAGGATGCCCTGATATTTGACCTGTGATTATTTTATATTCAGTGGATGGACACACTGCTTTAAAAATGTGTAGTTTAGTATGCATGTACCTATGCAGCATATATGACACTGTCAGTACTCCTGGGAATGTAATTTGAGGAGAAAAATATTTTTACCTACTTTGTTTTTTTACATAATGCTGAGAATACATGTCTGGATTAAAATTAAATGACTAGCGTGTGCTATTGACTACTGTGAATGGTGCCTGGGAAAGTCATCAGTGTAAACACTGTCATTAGCATCGGCACTGATCATACCTACCTGCCTCAGTGCAAGTAGTTAGATTTGGTTATCAGCTTACATTCCTATTACACAAGGAGGGTATTTTTTGTAAGTTGAGAACAGTAATTTGCTGCCTGGCATCTGACAAATAGTTTCCATTTGCTTTGAAGGTATGTTAGAAATTTTTTAAAAGATAAATTATTTGGGCACTCTTTGACTGTTTGGTGGGCTTAAAAACAGTGTTGTGATGAGTGGCATAATAGTTTTCAAGCTCGAATTTTGGCTTTTTGCTGAGGTGCATAAACAACTGGATGAGTATTTTATTATTTGAATTGTGGTGTGCCTTTTGTATAACTGGCAAAAGACTCTAACCAGCTTTCCTTCAAGCATTTGACTAAAAGTGTGCTGAATTGATGGGAATTAGCCGTAGATGTATTAGGAAAAATAGTGCAGAACAATGCACAATTATTTTGTGACATGTTGTAACTATTAGCAAATAGGACCAGAAGCAGTCATACAGTCATTTACAAGTAAAAATAACCAGCACCATTTGGAGTAAATGTAGATGCTGTCTTTGTAGCACCAATAACGCTTTTTTTGTTTTTTCTTCAGGTTCTTGATTGTTACAGACCATTTGCTGAAATGTCCAGAGGTGGTAAAAGCCCTCTATGCCAAACTGAGCAATCAAGAAAGGTAACCCCAAAAACCAATGTGGCTTTTAGTATTTAGCATTCCATATAGAGTATCCTGTTCACATGATTGAAAAACTGTGTGGTTTCATAGTTGGCACAAAATCTCTAAATACATGTTTCTATGTCAGTAATGGTTTTAAATTGGTTGGTTAACATTACAGCTTAGCCACAACTGGCAGTGATTTACGTTGGGTTGCAGAATCCAGGTTGGCGCCATTACTCAGTAAAGAAATACTTAAAAAAAAAAAAAAGACAAGATTTCATGCTTGTGTCTTGATTTCATAAGAGCACCACCCCCTACAGTGTTTTACAGATGTATTTGAAATGTCCTCAGCTGTTCATACTCCTGATGTAATTACAAGAAATTGAAAGGAAGCCGCTACTAAGGTTAGAAGTGTATCTAATCCTGGTTAGCAGAACCTAAAAACCATAAATGTGCAGATGCCCATAATTACTTAATCATTTAGTATTTCCACTACTGAAAATATAAATTGCTTCAACAAACCTCCACCTTGAAAGAAACTGGCTAGTTTTCCTTCAAGTGTTTGAGTAAACCTGTGCTGAATTGATGAGAAATGACCATTGTTGTTGTTGGGAAAATGCTCATTTATAATTGCTTTAATGAAGAACAGGGAAGATAAAAAAAATTTCCAACTTTGGGAAATCCTCTACTGTAATTCTACAGCTCCTCCAACTGCTTGAACATCTTGTGATCTTGTTTATGTATTCAACATGGCTACTTTGTTCCCCATTCTCCCAGGGAAACTGGAAGTTCCCTGTGTAGTTTTGGAAGGTAAAAGACAAAGCAGTAAACAGAGCAGTCCCATAATATTTATTTTTCCTTGTGTTTTTTTGCTGTGACTAAAGCCATGGTGTTATTACAAATGGGGGTGCAGACTCTGATAAGAGATTATAAAGAAACAAAAGGGTTGTCAGGCAAAGAAAGAGTATATGATGGTTTGAGAACCATAAAGTATCATTACTATGTAGGTATGGGGTGGAAAACAAGGGATAGGAATGATAAGGGGGGAAGTACTGTCTTCAGTCTGACCAAATGGGAATGAATATGATCTGTGTGCTTACTGTGGCTGGAGGGAGGGTCTCCTTAACCAGTTAGCAGGAAAGACTGTTTTAAGTGAATGAACTAGATTTAATTCTTTTGGGGGATGTCACGAATGGCAGTTTGTTTGTACATTTCTATAATCCTCTTGAGGACAGCCAGGACTGGGTTAGGGTGTTCAGTTGTACTTAAAGCAGTAGATGTAATCAATTTCTAGAAAGGTCTCAGCTGAATTTGTTGCACACACCATGCTACAGATGGTCATCAGCTGCCTCAACCGAAAGGCTTTTGGTGTAGGCATCACATGGATGATCACATGTGGGATGGTTAGTCAGAGCATGTTCACTGAGTTTATTATCAGTCCCAAGAGTTCCGCAAATCAAGTAAGCTCAATTAAGTTTTTCAAAACCATAATAACAGTACAGTTTATTATTAATTTGGTACTGCTTAATTTACTGTCAAACATATGGAAGTAAATGGTGTAGAAGTAGTGTTTTGCCAATTGACAGGGATAGCACAAAGGAATCAGGCACTAAAAAATACCTAAACTTATTTTACTTATGTCTAAAGTGACAAAGTAATGAGGAAAGTAGTACAGAGAAAATAAAGCAAGATAAGGTAAAGCAGGAAGACAACAAGCAAACTGCTATAGCAAGCACAAAATAAGGTAGCGCACCTAATCATTACTGCATAGAGTTAGCGATAGTGATTAAGAAAGATACATCACCAATTGCCCTATGTTACCATCATCCAGATCCGCAGACGCTGGGGAGCCCGTTTACAGCAAAGGATTTGGAGAACTCATCCCGGCAATTGGGAAATCTCTATATGGTGTGTCCATTGTATAGGTGAAGCTTACAAATTTCCCTGCAAACGGTCCCCACTTTTATACCGTTAAATAAACAACTTTCCGTCTTAAGCTGCGAAAAACACCTGGTGTAGTTTTTTTTCTTCCTTGTTAACTTTTTCCCGCGCTTGGCCAAAGCCTGAGAAAAGGTCTGGTTATCTTTGATTATGCGTCTTTAAACAACGCCCATCACCGCCCTGCTACCTTCTGTCACGTAGAAGTCTGTTTGAAGGTTTGAGATAGGTTTATCTCTCTTTGGCAAGTGGGGCTACCGTTACACAACTATTATCTTACAGCAAGCGTTACAGCAATTCTATATAAGCATTACAACAAAAGCTTTTATAAATTGGCATGTGTTCATAAGGTTATATTTTGCATATATGATCAATATGATACATATTAGGTATATTGTTAGGTTGTGAGGTTCACCTAGAGGTCAGCTTTGGTTCAGGGCCCTAGTATTTCAAGTAGGCCTTTTGCATCTGAGTCACAGAAGAAAACCCTGCTGTGGCATCTTCCTACATAATGCTAGCATATTTAAGAATGAATTATTTTGAGATATAGGAGGAGATGAATCCAATTCGGATAAAAATATTGGCTGTCATTAACTGCAGAAAAAAATACCCGTATAAACCAAAGCATAGGGAATTCATTGTTTCAAATCAAGACAAGGAACCTTCACCGCAGAGTTGACACATTGGGTGTCCAATAAGGCTGACTAAGTTATATAAATGGAGAAAGGACAGATGTGGTATTGAGGTGTCTGGGGAAAGCAGCTTGAGCTCATGAATATATGGTAACTCTCAGTTACAGTGTTCTCTATTACGCACATTAAATAAACTTACTTTAAATGTATTTACTGAAACTAACTGTGCTGGGAAAGTTTGCAAATGTGTACATTAGCAGTGATTCTTAATGTTGGCAGTTGCCTTAGATAACTGAAGTATATGCAGTTGCATAACCGCAGTTATTTGCACTATTTGCAGTATTCACACTATTCAAAGTATTTCCTGTAATTGGAAATCCATTTGTGATGTTGTGGCCATGGTGCATGCCATGAAGTAGTTCTTGTAGAAATGGATCTGGACCCTGAATTTTCAATGAAAAGACAAATTTCGGGCTTCTGGACAAGTTTCTCTTTCATTTCGAAACAAATTTAAGGACTTTGGTGTTGCACATCTGAGTTTGCAAATGGCCTGAAATAAATACTGTGTTGCTGTCATCAGCTTTTCAATGGTATTCTGGCTTTGAAAGCTGTATGATGGTATGACACTGACAATGCCTGTTGTTTCTCTGCAAGTGATTATTGCAGGAACATATGGCTATGGTATCGAGCCAAAAGATTTTGGATTTGTGAATTCTTTGCCAGATTTGAGATTTCCCTGCATGTGTGTGCAAGTATTTGGCAGAAATTTTTAGAATAAGCCTGCTTTGCTTTAATCCAAGTTAGCCTTGAGCATGGACAATGTAAGTTAATGCCTTGATAGTCTTAATTACATTGTAAAATCTTCAAAATGAGTACATCTGTGTTTTCCCTTTTAAGAAGGGGTCTTGTTTTAATTAGCAGCAACAAAAATGCAACTAAATAGCAACTGAATAGCTTCAGGTGTTTTTAAGATGCTCAACTACTTGCACCTTTAGTTTGGATTTTTGTGTTATTTCATGTGAAGTGTTCTCAGTGAATGATGTAGCTGTTGACCAAATTATCAGGAGGGAGATGGGTACTCAGGTAGTGTAAGCAGCACCTGTTCTTGTTGACGTTTGGCTACTTGGCTGCTAATGTCAAAGTTGTGGTGGGTTTTTGTTCTTGGTAATGGTCACAAGCACAGAATAGCTGAAGGTAGTGTTGGATTGTAATACTTCACAAATTTACCAATTTACATTTAATAGGATGTTTACAGGTATCGTTCAAAGATGAAAGAATTGGAAAATTTTGAGGAAGGACCTAATTTGTCTCACAGAACCATTGCTGTCAGTGAACCATTTCAGGAAGAGAAGTCCCCATTGCAGAGAGTGTCCCAAGTGTCTGGCACTTGCAAAGTGGTTATAAACCAAGCACGCTTGATGCAAAAATTGTTTGGCAATAATAACATTGATAGAATTTTACAGTAATATTTTTAGACAGGCTTAGCAGGACTTCACTTTAATCTGAAATAATGAGCTTCCAGATTTAAATTGCACTTTAATGATGTGGTTTATTTGCAGACTATAGGAGACAGCAATATGTTTTACTGATGACTGCAAATACTTTACAGTAGTTGTTCTGAGTTCTCGCCAATTTGGTCAGCTTCGGGAAGAACTGGTTTAAATTTGGCTAGGGGAAAAAAAAAAGCAAGCGATTGACAAAAAGTATTCCTAAATGTTGCCTAAAGAAAAAGATGATGACACTTATGGCATGATCATTTCCAAACAGAAATATAATCATACACATAATATACAATAATATATTTTAGATATTGAAGCGTTACAAAAATTAATTATGAGATGCTAAAACCGGCACTAACAGTTGTCGTATCTCTTGTATTTAGCCATAGGCAAAGAAGTAGGAACATACTGTCATCCGAATGGCTAAACAGTTGTGAAATTGATTAAAAGAAATGAGCAAATTGCATTGTGTAGGAGAACTAACTTGGAAAAATTCGGATGAGTCTTGGAAGAAAACTGGGGGAAACAATAGAAGAAAAGAGTGTAAGGGAACTTGCATCAGAACAAAAAGCATTGCTCGCTGTTGGCTGAATCTGGGCAAGAATAACACCAGGTTCCAGTATAAGTTGGGTATGGAACTGTTGGAGAGTAGTGTAGGGGAGAGGGACCTGGGGGTCCTGGTGGACAGCAGGATGACCATGAGCCAGCACTGTGCCCTCGTGGCCAAGAAGGCCAATGGCATCCTGGGGTGTATCAGAAGGGGGGTGGTCAGTAGGTCAAGAGAGGTTCTCCTCCCCCTCTACTCTGCCCTGGTGAGACCGCATCTGGAATATTGTGTCCAGTTCTGGGCCCCTCAGTTCAAGAAGGACAGGGAACTGCTGGAGAGAGTCCAGCGCAGAGCCACAAAGATGATTAAGGGAATGGAGCACCTCCCTTATGAGGAAAGGCTGAGGGAGCTGGGTCTCTTTAGCTTGGAAAAGAGGAGACTGAGGGGTGACCTAATTAATGTTTATAAATATATGAAGGGTGAGTGTCAGGAGGATGGAGCCAGGCTCTTCTCTGTGACATCCTGTGATAGGACAAGGGGCAATGGGTTCAAGCTGGAACACAGGAGGTTCCACTTGAACATGAGAAAAAATTTCTTTACAGTGAGGGTGACAGAGCACTGGAACAGGCTGCCCAGAGAGGTTGTGGAGTCTCCTTCTCTGGAGACATTCAAAACCCGCCTGGATGCGTTCCTGTGCGATCTGATTTAGGTGTTCCTGCTCCGGCAGGGGGATTGGACTAGATGATCTTTCAAGGTCCCTTCCAATCCCTAACATTCTGTGATTCTGTGATTCTGTGAATGGCAAGACTTGCTTGAAATTCAGGGGAAGGATGGGCGTGTCCTGAATGACTGTGCCAGGAAGAAAACTCAGGAAAACAGTTTTGACATGAATGCTTAAAGAGGACATAAAACTTTGAAAGAAATTACATTCAAGTGGTGCTTTAATGTCACTCCTATTTCTCTGGAAGTATTAAGGTTGTCTAAAAGGGCACCTGATTATATTGCAAGGGGAAGAGTAATGCAAAAAATTTCTCTGTTGGCAACCAGTTCATCTCTCTAATATAAACTATGGAAGTATGTGGTGTCCCTCCAGTTCCTTTACAGAAGGATTGCTTGTCATTTTTAAACTTGTATTATTTAGTTTGCTGGTGCACCATTAACTGACTGCAAATCTGTTACACAGGAGTTAATATTTCATTGGGATACTCCTTGTCATTATAAAGTCTGAGCAGCCTATTTTCTTATGTGAGTATATTCTTGAAAGGTTCTGAACTTGGTAAAGACTGGCATGTAAAATCTAGGCCTGTCTAGGAGATGAATAATATGTCTGTTTGTTTAACTTGATTTTTGTGTACTACGCCAGATCTGAAAGCCTTCGTTCAGTTAGGGATGTTGGGTAACTGGACTCTGATAGTTTGTAGATGGGCAAGTGTGTGACACCCAACTGTAACCCACAGAATAAACAGAACAAATTCTGTGTTGGTGTTCTATCAGATACGTAAGTGAAGCCTGTGAGAAAGGTTAGCAGTGTTTGACAGCCTCCTGTCTGGAGTCCACCCTTTCCCTAACGTGTTGAGCGCATTTATGTGCTACCATGTTGAAAAAGCTTTTTGTCCTCATTTAGATAATTGTTTAATGCAGCTGTATTAATGACACTGAGGGCTGAGCTTAGCAAGAACTGAGTAGCTGTTACATGATTAATTCGGGTGGGTTCTTGAGGTTAATAAAGCAGTGACCGTGCTTTTTCCACAGAAAAAGACATTTCTCTTCCCCTTGTGACAACCTACTTGGTAAATTTAAAAAAAGAAAAAGCATTTGAACTATTCCACATGTTTAAATGTTAGTCATTCCATCTGAATTGCAAATATTTTAGTGAAAGAAAACCCTGAGCCTGCTCTTGAATTCATTCAATAAGTAGCAGTCTTTCAGGCTGAGAGAATTACAGTGGGACTTCACTAACCCATGTGCTCCTCTGTGCTGGAGTTGAACAGGGATGCGGTACGAGGGTCTCTGCCATGTTAAAGTCCTGCTTCCACAAAATACTCCCAGTTTGCCCTAACAACATGAAGAGATACCAGAAACAAAACAAAATTGAAGCTGGTAAAACAGATGACCCAAGTACATTTTTATAGAGCAGCTTCATTATGTATCCACTTACTTGGTGGTTTAATATACTGAATAACTCTTACTGGGTATACGACTAATGCACTTGGATTTACTGTAGTTCATCTAGTGTCAATTATAAAACAGCTGTGAAGACCCAAGCGTACATATCAATTTTATTTTCCATGTTTCTGCTCAGAACTGGTGTTGAGGAGGAGAATTAGTGAAGGACTGCGTGCAAAGCAAGGGCTGTGGAAGCTGGTGTTTTCAAACAGAAGCTGTGAAATAGCCTGTGTTTGTTTTGCTGAACTTAACAACAGTTTTTAAGAGCCCTTTTGGTGGAAATTTTAGACACACAGAATATGCAGTCACAGTAATGTTGTGTTAGGACATAAGAAATTAGAAATTGAAGTAGACTTGAAAAATACTGACTTGACTGTCTGGACAGATTGTATTCATTGAATGATGAATTAAATTAACGGTGTGCAGAAATAAACCAATGAACAGGTACTGATTGCCAGTGTTCATAAGACTTCTTAATTTTAAAAAATATGCTCTGGTACTAGCATACTAATTGTTTGTATAATTTTTAACAACTGTATCTTCTTATTCTACTGATAATTCTATGTGGCTTAGTGAATTTGATTAACAAGTTCCTTTCTGATTCTAGAGTTACTTTGTTAGAGCTGATGATGACAAAAGTAAGTGAGAAGAACCCAGTTACTAGTGAAGAAATTAACGTGTTCATGAGACATGCTGACTTCCTTACGGGCTGTTTCCAAGAGAAATGTGAAGCTGTGCTCAAGTTAACTTCTGCAGCAGATGCACAAGACGAGGTATGACTGAAAAAACCATTGTAATACTAGAGTGTGAAGTGGTGAATCTTCATTGCCCCAGTTACCCAAGTGGTGCTTGTGTACATTCCCAGTTTACTTTATATTGGGAAAGCAGTGGCAGAGTTCACAGTAGAATCTGTAACACAGCAGCCCAATTTTACTTTTTATTTGAGGATGACGAAGAATGCGAGAATGAGATAGAAATAAATTTACTGTATCGTTAAAGATCTCAACATTTTAAAAACGTTTGAGTTGTCATATATTTGGATGTTCTATTATGTTCTTGATAGGGACCGCTTCTATAATTCATTTGGGTTGTGAATTATATTTTATTCAAATACAAATCAAAAGTTAAAAATATTTATTTTATTTATGGGCGGGAAGCAGCATGTTGGGTTTTTTCCCCCTCGTTAAAATTGGGGTAAAAACTGAGTAAGTGTGTTTTTTTTCTAGCAGTTCTAAAGTAAATAAATCTTCTGGGTTTTATTAATCTTAAATTTAACTGATAACTTAATATCATTAAGGTCCCAAATACTAGTTCTTTGAAAATGCATTTGGTATTTGATGTTCCTGATCTGTTTAGGACCTGGAACATCAAGTTCTGATCATGGAGAGCTGTTGTGTCTGTGTGGTTGGCTCAGTGCAGGGAGCTGTCTGAAATGTACAGTGATCCTCCCTGCAAGCAAGGGCTTTTGTTACTGACTCTTCCCCGTTTCCTGATGATTTGAGGTTCTCTGGTGGACCTCGCATAGCTCTGATAAGGTGGCACTCCTGGGCCAGTTAGCGTCCGCAGCGTCAAGTTGCAGAGCTTGCTGGGCTCTTAGTGGTGGACGGGTCCTGTCTCCTGAGCACCCAGACACTTGCCCCAACTCTAGTCCACTTGGAAGAAATCTGTTATTGCTTCAGACTTAATGAACTGTTTCTATTGAGGATGGCCACAATGAAGTCCATTTGCAAGCTAAATACGAAGGCTTTTATGGGTCATGGATGGTTTGTGGGTTGCACTTTGGGAACCTCTGATGCAGAACTGAGTCCTGGATGGCCTTATTTTATTTCCTCCTTATGAAATATCCAAGAGCTGCTGGCTACTTGCCACACCATATAGTGCAGTAAGGAGGTTTAGGCCATCTAAAGGTAGAGGTCTTTTCAGTTAATCTGGTGTTTTATTTTTCCTATTACTTTCAACAAGCTGCTTGAAGATCTAGCAACACCTTTGGGAATACAGAAAGCAACTTGCACCATAACTTGCAGTGACCTTGTGCTGTGTTAGGTCATCATATTGTGAACAGGCAGTGCCGAGTCATGTTGTCTCAGTTCTTGATCCCTCTCATATAGATAACGTTTTAATATTTTCAGTTGGTTTAAGTGTGAGTTGGTTTTTGGTTTGTTTTTTTTTTTTTGGTAAGACAGCTAGCCAGACAACTAAAAGCCTTAGAAATCTGTTTCAGTCAAATGTAAGATAAGCTAATCACCGATTCTCACTGATTAATCGTGCTTAGTTGCAGAAGTGTAACTGATGTGTTTTCTTAATAAGATATTTTAAAATATCTTTTAAAAAAGTCGCATCTAGCTGCTTTCTTGCCAAGTGACCACAATATGTTGAAGTGTATTGTCCAGTATATCCAATATATCCAATTTTATTGTTAAAACAAAATTAACCTGTAATAATTTCATTTCTAGAAACTCTTGAGAACAGCTGTCATAACTAACGTACTATCGAAGTGAAAAAATATCTGTCTTTACATGCTTTTATATAATAATATTGCACAGTGTTGAACTTGCCTTTTTTTGTTTGTTTGTTTAAATGGGCATAAAAATTGTAAATGTATGTTGACAGGTGTTATGAAAAGATGTTAAAAATCACTTTATGAGGAAGTGATAATTGGATGCATAAAAAAAAAAAACCAACCCAGACAACAAAACGAGCCACCCAGCAATCTCTGCTTATCTGTCCAAGAAGCGCAGCTTTCTCTCCACACATCCCCAGCTGTATAGTCTAAGTTGTACTAGAAACTTAATTGACTACTTCTGGAAAAGATAACAGTAAGAGGACATATATTGAGATAATTTTTTTTCCCCCCTCCTTCTCTCTTCATTCTCTCTTTGTGTTGGTTCCCCTCTGTCCTCCCCCCCTCCACTCCCTTTTTTTTGTCCTGTGTGGTTACTTTCCAAGTATTCTGTGGTTTCAGTTCTTGGAAATAAACATTTGTTTGTGCCTAGCAGAAGGAGGTCTCTGTCCAACTTGAAGGTGCTGGGACAGCAGTGTTGAGAATTGTACTGTATAACTTGCACTGCTTGACACTAACTTTTTATCCTTCTCTCACATAAACATGATGCATGATAAGCTGAATATCGCTGGTGGGAAATGTGGATCATTTTATCAGCACAAAGTAGAAGTCATAATAGCTGAATAAATGGAGAGCAATGACAAGAAGCAGTTTTAAAAAGTGTATATATGCATATTGTGTGTATACATTTATTCATAATGTATGCTTGCCATGAGAAAAGAGAAATTCTAGCTTAAATTCATAAAGCTGTTTCTTTTTGTACTAGAAATGATAATAAATTGCACCAATTCCTACTCAATTATATATATATTTTAGTATCTGCATAAGAGTTTTACTTAACTGAAAAAATGCAGTTGTGCATCTAGAGTGTCTCATAAAAATGCTTTAGGCAACGTCTGTGATAGTAAACTAAACTCTGCCTGGATTTTCATGTGGCCCTGAAGCCAAGTGCCTTGGTCAGGCTGCATCTGTACTAGTAAGCTTTCTTAACCTCCAAAATTGAAAGGCCACATTTGAAAACTGCCTTTTGGGAGCAGTCCTTGAAGTTGTTTGGGTGCCCCATCCACTGTTTAATTTATTATATGTAGATACTGCCTTTTTTTCCTAAGGAACCTCAGGTCTCCTAGCTTTCATCTCAAACCAATGAAAAGCTAATCATATGCTTCTGCAGTGCTTAAAGCAATGTTTAAAATGGCTTTTCCATTATATAAGCTTGACTTGAGCATCAGTTTGCTTTCACCAACTTTCAACTGTACTTGCAAAATAAAACCCTTCCCTGGATTTCAAGTTCTTATTTCATCTCTTTATAAGGAATATCTTTTCTGAGTGTCTTTTGAAATGTGTTTGTTTAAAAACCCTTCAGTTACTTACTCACTTTTCAGATTATATCCACATCAAGATGGCTGTCAGATTTCAGAATATTTTGGGGTTTGGACAGCATCTTGTTGCTGAACTTAAAAAGGGAGTGTTCTGCTTTCTTGCCTGCCTTTTGTACAGGTGGCTGTGGGGGGGTGGGGAGGAAAGCTGGGGGGGAACTCAACCAGAGATGTTTGAACAGTTTTTTGAAGGTATCAAGTTTTAAATATTAGGTAAGAATTTGGGGGTTCTTTTGTGCTTTTAAAATGATCTGTTCCTCTTATCAAATATAGATGGAACAATTGCTGAACCAAGCGAGAGAGAAGACTAAGAGAAAGAGAGATGTAGTAGTATAAAACCCTCGGAAGAAATATGTAGAGGACAGTGAAGAAAGGCATTTAAAAAAAAAAAGGGGGGGGTGGTGGTGAAAAAGGATAAGGCTGAGAAAGGAAAAGCCCCACCTTGTACTATCTGCTGCTACAGAGCTCGCATTATGTATGTGGGCAGTGGGGTACACATAGCCAGCAAGGGCTGTTGTACCTTACTGGTGTGATTTATAGTTGCCTATTGATACTTGTTGGCTTGTGCAGAGGTAAGTGTTAGGTGTATGAGCTGAAGAGGCTTTTGGTTAAGCCTATGGTCTTGTAACAGTGGAAGATGGCTTAAAAATTGTAAATACCTGCAGACTGTCTCTGAAACACAGTTGATGTATGCTTGCTTTCTAACGGGACAATGACCAGTGTATTCAGAGGCTCTTTTTGTGCTGTTGAAAGCAATTTATAGAATAACTTAGGCCAAGACCTGCGTCTTCCTACACCTGTGTGAGGAAAAAAGAGAAAATACAGGTTCAGGACCTAGACCCTGTACCGACTTGTCTTCAAGGAGCATAGGAAGGAGCAAAGAATGGGTATAATCATAATACTTAATTGCTGAACATTATTGTTGATTATTTCAATTGTGTTATGTTGATCATACGGATTGAAAAATATTTTACTGTTGGTAAGTAAATGTCTCTTTGTTCTAGACCAGACAAGGCAGAAATAGTTACTGTGACTTATGTCTGAGCCTTTTCAAGGCTACTCACAGTTTACTTACCACACCTTGTGTGGAATCATCTTGCAGTCAGAGTCTTGTTCTTGAGCAATATGCGGTGTTCCAAATTATGCTGTATGCTCTTAAGGTAGCTTCTGTAAGTGCTGGATTGTCATTATAAACACTCATCAACATAGTCTGTGAGAAAAAATAGTTCTCTGGTTGAATAAATAATATGCAAATAAAATTGTGTGTCTCATACCTAACCAAAATGCTGCATCTATGATCCCAATCCTATTTACCCAAGAATAATGTAAATTCTCGCAGCCAAAGTTCATTTGACCACAGAACTTTACAGAATTCCTGCGGATAACAAATTGGTGTCTTGCAGGCAGTGTTTGTGTCTTTAAAGTGGGACGCTCCTACTGAATAAACTCAAAGAAAACATTTATACAGAAATAATTTTCTCAGCTAGTAATTTTCTGCATTTCTGCTGTTGGAAGCTACTGTGTTTTTGTTAAAATTTTATCCCTTATGGCTCTGTTTTGGTTTCCCCATGATTTTTCAGGCCACATATGACACTGACTGCAGAAAACAAATTATTGCAATATAATATATTATTGTTATTGTAGAATTATGTCCTAATTTTATATAAATTTATAAATTTAACCTGATAGCCTTTTATGAGGGCATTTCCAGGTGGATAGATGATGGCAAAGCAGTAGATGTGGTCTATCTTGATTTCAGAAAAGCATTTGACACCGTCTCCCACAGTATCCTTGCGGATAAGCTGAGGAAGTGCGATCTGGATGATTGGGTGGTGAGATGGATTGTGAACTGGCTGGAGAAAAGAAGCCAGAGAGTTGTAGTGAATGGGATGGAGT
>VZTO01021635.1:37095-50545 GCA_013400615.1 Syrrhaptes paradoxus
GGGTTCAAGCTGGAACACAGGAGGTTCCACTTGAACATGAGAAAAAACTTCTTTACAGTGAGGGTGACAGAGCACTGGAACAGGCTGCCCAGAGAGGTTGTGGAGTCTCCTTCTCTGGAGACATTCAAAGCCCGCCTGGATGCGTTCCCGTGTGATCTGATCTAGGTGTTCCTCCTCCGGCAGGGGGATTGGACTAGATGATCTTTCGAGGTCCTTTCCAATCCCTAACATTCTGTGATTCTGTGTGATTCTGTGTGAAATTTATTCTTGGCAGTTTAGAAGGACCTGCAAAGAACCTGAGGTGCTGAGAGTTCCTGTCCTCTGGTGCAATTGTCAGTTTTATGTTCTCACAGTATCTTTCACAAACCATTTTCAGAAGTGTAATTTTCATTTACAGGAAGCACTAGTTACAATTCGTCTTCTTGACATTCTTTGTGAAATGACATCAAACAACGGACAGCTAGAACATCTACAGGCTTTGCCTGGTTTGCTTGAAACAGCCATAGGTGAGTGAAAAGCCACAAGGTTTATTAACTGTTGGCCTGCGCCAAATCATGTTGCTCTGTGAATAAAAACACCACAACTGGTGGTAATTATTATTCTGACCTTTTAATAAAATAAATAAATAGGAGCTTAAGTTAATCTACATTTTCAAATATTTGATTTGTTCCTGGAATTTTTGTGCTTCTCTACTTGCTCTTTTGGCTCCTATTACCCAACAGAGCCTTGATTCAACTGTCAGCAGTGCGCTATTTATACAGTAAGAGTTGTGCAAAGGACAGCTGCTTCCTATGTTCTTCCACTGGCTGAATGTGTGTGGAAGAATTTCCTCAAGAAGTAGAAAAAGGACTTTTCCATGTCTGTTCCCTTCTGTTCCCCAAATTCTTGAAAACTGAAACTAAGTGCAGTTTGAATGTTCTTTCAAAGGTCAGTTTGAAAGGAGCTTTCTTCTACTAAGAAACAACAAGTGAAGGGCTGTACACAAAGAAAATTAAGCCAGAGTGGTCCAGGGAGACCCTATATATTTGGAAGGGAGGGAGGAGGAAGTATACGTATGCTGACCTGTACCTTCCTAAGTCTTAGCACTTTCCAAGAGTGATGTATGCCACCGTTTTCTGAGAAAATTATAAAAGTTCATGGATTTTACAGAGAAATATGGAATATTTTGGCTAAAAAAAAAAAAAAAGGCTGAAACAGCTGTTAACTATGACTATTTTGAGATGTTTGGAGGGTCCGCGCTGTAAAAAAAAATAAAATTGACAGGTTCGTAGTTTTATAACGTGTGTGTTTTGAGAAAACTCAAAAGTTTTGCGTTGTATCATCTGAATGCTTGTATAAGTCTTTCAACTTAAACAAGTATTTCAAGGAGCTGCAGATCAGTGAAGTTTATCAGCCTATAGGCCAGTGCTTCCTTCTCTAGCTGTGTGCAGACTGACCTTTCTCTCCAGCTGTCTCTAGGGTAATGAAATGGGTGCAGGCGAGAACATTGCTACCATGTGTACCCAACATTGTTTTCCACATGCCCTCAGCCAACAGGAATTTATCAACTTGTATAGTGTCTCTTTAATGCTACCTTTTGGCTGCAAGACTACTCTAATCCTGGATTAGCAAAAAGGGCGACAAACTATTGATGTGTTATTGCCTGTAGTATTTAGTTCTGAAGACCAGAAGGGTAAGGATAGGTAGCATAAAAGATTTGAATCTAAAAGAACTTTTGATGAAGCAGTTCTTCTCTTTGGTTTATGTTATGAGAAACTTCCTATTGGAAATTACTAATTGATGGAAAGGTCTGAAAAATATCTGAATGATCTTTTAGATATCAATTAAGAGGTATGTTTTGCTATTTTCAGTAATTCTTGGTTTAAGATACACAGTAATAGTGTAGTGTTAATAATACATTTAGCACTGTTAACAGCTTGTTTGGGGAATATCACCAGGGAGATAAATGGTCTTTTGTATTGAGGGCGTTTTGGAAGAGTTGCTCTTTGGGATAATGAGAGAATAGCAGACTGAGGTGTCCTTTAGTTGAGACAGCTTAGGAGAAGTTGCTGTGTTCTGTTGATGTGCAATGTTTGAGTGGAGCACTGTTCTCTTTGGGTTGGCATCATGCATGGAAAGTGTCTGCTTTTCTTCCAACTTTTCCTGTACCACTCTTTCCAGGTAGCTGTATTGTTCATTGCATTTTTGTCTGCACTGTAATAGAATTTGAAGAGTTTATTTACTTTTTGTGTGGTTTTTTTGTCTTGTTATTTTTTCGTTTTTAATCCTTTTGTTCAGGGTTCAATCTTGAGGGCAGGCAGAAGGTTTGGGAAGACTATGGAATTCCCTCTTGTGTGTTTGTGTGTGGGAATATTAAGACTATAAGGCAAGGAGGCACACAAAGTGAATGCCATGAAAAGGGTGTGAGACACTGCCAATTTTTTTTGAATTTACAAAACCAAACAATCTATGAAAGAAGACTCTGTTAAAAGCTATTTTATGATTACTTTTTTAGGGGCAATCAGGAGATTGATTGGTTTTACATTTGTTCGTATTTTGAACTAGGAGAGTGATAGCTCTCATATGGAAGGTCTCTAGGCCCTATTATAGTTTCATATTTTAAAAGAAGCTACCAAAAATATAGTTGCTTCTTTGTCAGCACAAAGATGATTTTTTTTCTTCTCCTCTGTTAGCCATCTGGGAGTGAAACTCTAATGTGGGGGCCTATGAAGTTTCTTCTAATTTAAATCCAGGAAAAGGAAATCTAGTGCCCATTCCACTATGAATGTTGTCACATCTGTAGCAGAAGGAGCATAGGGCTTAATTACTGCCCTGTGCTGTAACCTGGTTTTGCTATGACTTTATTGTTTTATGTGTCTTTATTGTTTATTGTAAGTTGCATGAAGCATCTTGGGGACAATGGCATGTGAGGCTATTTATTAGTGTTGCAGGTTGCTTAGAGGGAAAATACTTCCTAATTTTTAAATTTAGGCATAGCCTTTAATGAATTGGCTTCTCAGCTGTACAGGCTCTCAGGTGTTCACATGATTTCAACTTTTCTTCTGGGTGTGGTCTCTTTGTGGAATGTTGTTTTCACAGATGTTAGTTTCCTTTCTCCCTGATTTCTCTATGGAGCATTGTAGAAAAAATCCTAGTTGCTGTAAAATAGCATTTTTAGTACAGAAACATTAGTATTTCTCAGTTAACAAGATTATGGCACTGAACGATTTGTAAAGATGTGTCAAGGTGCTAGATGTACTTGAAAACTTTTCTCATACTACAGGGCTAGGAACAGACTGGAGAAGAGAGAAAAAAGGGATTAGTATGTGTTGCTGTGACAATTTTGAACTAAAGGAGGTTTTCTGAAAACCTTGTTTTAGGAAAAAAGCCTAAAAAATTTGTTTTAGAAAACCTTGTTTTTAGAAACATTTATGGTGCCAGAATCATCAACAAATGATTCTGACTCTTCAAGTAGAGACTGTTAGGACCAGGCTTCAGACACTATAAAACTGTGGAAAAAGGATGCAAAAATACCTTCTGACCTTGGGACGGCCTTGTATGGTTATATTAGCACAAGTTCAGAAATTAAAGAAAACTTTCAGAGTTCTTTTCACATACTACTGACTATCTGAAATTATTTTGATTAACTTTGAACCTGAAAATTAGTAGTGAAGCTCTGTGCAAAATGAGACTAATTTTCATGTGGTAATTAAATCATTCTTGTTTTTGTAGATACCCTGAGATTAACTCATCTTGCTGGGAAACAGTCTGTAAATATTTTCACTGCCACACATACTACGACAGGGCAGGAAGAAATTTCACATCCAGCTGTGGGTTTTAAATCTCATCTCATTCGTTTGATTGGAAATTTATGTTACAAAAATAAGGAAAACCAAGACAAGGTAAGGTTATACTTTTTTCTGGCAGAACTCTGACATGTGAACAGATGTGTATGCCTGACCATGACTTTATTGATGAATATATATTGTTGATCACAGAATCATAGAATGGTTTGGGTGGGAAGGGACCTTAAAGTTCCAACACCCCTTCCATGGGCAGGGACACCCTCCACTAGACCAGGTTGCTTAAAACCTCATCCAGCCTGGCGTTGAACACCTCCAGGGATGGGGCATCCACAGCTTCTGTGGGCCACTTGTTCCAGTGTCTCACCACCCCCGCAGTAAATAATTTTTTCTTTATGTCCAATCAAAATCTACCCTCTCTCAGTTTAAAGCCGTTACCCCTTGTCCTCTCACTACACTCCCTGATGAAGAGTGCTTCCCCATCTCTCCTGTAGGCCCCCTTTCAGTACTGGAAGGCTGCTGTAAGGTCTCCCCAGAGCCTTCTCTCCTCTGGACTCACTCCAGGTGGGGTCTCACAAGAGCAGAGTAGAGGTGGAGAATCACCACCCTCAACCTGCTGGCCACGCAGGTTTTTATGCAGCCCAGGACACAGTTGGCTTTCTGGGCTGCAAGCACACACTGCTGGCTCATGTTGAGCTTCTCATCAACCAACACCCCCAAGTCCTTCTCCTCAGGGCTGCTCACAGTCCATTCTCCTCTCATCAATCCTCTCTGGGATTGATCTACAAATAGAGGTTCTAATTGGTCTTGTAAAGGAGGTAGACCTTTTTTATAGCATCTCTGAGTTACTGTAACATGTATGTTAACTTTTTAATAGCATTGTAATGTGTGCCTGTCTACCTGTTGCTTCACTCCTATAGACCAATTCCGTTATTGTTTTCACGTTTGCGCTTTCTTTGAAAAGAAAATGTCTGAGACTAAACCTTAACTTGACCTTGAAGGCAAATGGATGTGAATTGCTGCATTAACTTAACTTTTAATCTTTGAATTAGCCTCTAATGCTTTTTCCCTCTCCCACTCCTTAAATTTTTTCATGCCACTTTAAAAATGTAGTTCTGCTTCCATCATACCAGTTTGAACTTTATGTTTAGAATTCCTGTATGGAAAATTAGCTTTGTTTCCATAATGAGGAAGAAGAGGGAGCAACAGGAATTTTTAAACTATGAAACCCTTTTTCTTAGTGTGATAAAAGATGTGATTTTTCTCCAAGACTTGTTAGACTAATGTCATTTCAGAAAGAGAAGCAGTCATGAAATAACTTTGTCTTATGGTTCATCTGAGCACTTTGTAAAATTAAATAGGTTACACTTCTCATTTGGCCTAAGTAACCACATAGCGTGATACAGTGGCCTCAGCATCACAAAAGCTTTATGTTTCTCTGGCTCTTCCTTGTGAGTTTCTTGTTATAGAGAAACTTTCTGTTGATTCCCATATCTTCCCTTTCTCTTAGAAGTGTCTCTCCTTGTGGGAGCCTTGTCCTGGAAGGAAATGGTCTTGAGTAGGCTCTATTATTGGTATTTGTTGTTTACTTTGAACAGGGAAATCTGAGATTGTTTTTCTTTTTTTGTTTTATTAATTTTAATCAAAGTTTTCACCTTCTCTTATGGAGGTAATTTTTAAGCTAGAAAATGAAAAACATAAGAGAAAGTCTAATGTGAAGAAAGAGTAAAGGATATAATGGAGTCTTTTCATTTCTCCCTTATGGTGCTCTATGTCAGCAAGTACCAAAAATACAGTAATTAATACTGTTTACTCTGCAGGAAGTTAAATGAGATATGATGAGCTATCAAGACGCTGAGCAATGAAAATTTAATCTCTGTTAGAAGCTTTTATTTATTAAATACTGTTTTTGTGATTACTTCATTTTGGAGTTGGGCTCAATGATCCTTATCGGTCCCTTCCAACTTCAGATAACCTGTAATTCTATTATATTGTACTGATGCCATCAAATCTATTTTCAGCTGCGGCAGTGTTTGTGAAGTTAGACTTCCATAGTGGCAGCAGGACATTTTCATAGTGTATGAGAGGAGCACTCCACTTTGTTGTTGTGGGGTTTTTTTTTTGTCTGAAGGGTAGAGAAGTAGAAAATCTGAGGAATGCTACCCTCTTTGTCTAACAAATGCTGATAATATGGTCATATAATGGAAAGTAAAGTATTGATCCTCCCTTTCCCCTTGCATATTATGCTATATACCAAAGGATTTTAATATTTCAAAAAAAATGTATTAATCCTGTTAATCATTTCTGCATAGCTCTGTCTCTGACCCATTATGATGTAATATGTGCTTATGTAAGTGAAATACATTTTTGTGGAATACCTTATGATGATGGAGGTGAGGGGGTTGCTTTCATTTTGAAAGGGCTGATTTAGTGCTTATTGTTCATTTTTGCTGGGATTTTCAAAAGCCCCTGCAGCAAATAGGCATGCAATCTTAGTGTTTTCAATGGAAGCTGGGTATTAACTTGCCTTAAACTGCCTGCATGTATTATTGCTTCATGCTGTCTTGAAAATTAGATTCTTGTATGTGTTATCGTGGAACATTATTTGAGTTCTGTTGAAACTTCAGAAATGCCAATATTGTGATATCCTGTCTGTACCTTCAGTTTATGTCATGCATTTAAATTAGTTCTAATAAATGCACTTGTCATTTTTAAGGCAGTTTCCATAAATAAAAACGTGCTTGTGAGGACAAGGCAAGCAGTGCATATCATTGCACAGATAAGAAAACTGAAGTTTTGAGATGGGAGTGAATTGTTCAAAGTGGTGCATCTGTCAGACCTAGAACTGAGTGAAAATGGGGTTATTTCATGGGTTCCCACATCTCTCTTCAGAGTGGTATCTCACAATATAGGTCTTATTTTGTATCCATTATTGGGTTTACACAGAGTTTACTTTCCATATTAAATCAAAAGTAATATAATACAGGGTTGATTGTGGTTTCTATATAACAAGCCGACTGACCAACGCATCTGAGCGACCTTGGGCTTTACCATTGGCTGTTGCTTTTGGGTGACTTACTGTGTGAATTGTAGGTACATACTGGGGAAGTGGCTTTGTCTTCAGTCAGTTTAGCTGGTTGCCTGGCCTAAGCATGCTGCCTATCACTTATATTGAACAGCACTGGTGGTGTTCTGACTTTTTAGTGAACTGAGGCTTTCACACTTGTTTTCTCTAACATTTTTCTGTAATTTCCAGTCCCAGTCAAGTTCTTTTCCCAGTAACAATGATAATGTATTAATAAATGGACTAATAGCACACTACTAATAATAAATAATTAAAAATATAGCCCCTATTAGCTCCAATTTTAATATTATAACCATAGTGCGTTGTGTTGGTCTGCCTGTCTTGTTCTGAAAACATAGTCCCCAAAGACTTGCAGCTCAAATGGTGGTTTGGGCTAAGCCCTTTGAGTGCACAGAGTTGCATCATATCTGGTGCTTCTTCAAGAGTCAAGTGACAACCTGCTTGTTCTCTGAGAGGTGGGTCTTGAGTCAGCCTATGCCTCATGCAATGCAAATCTCCTGAAGTGTGATGGTGCAGGCTTACTGCATGGGACTAGTGACAGAGGAAAAGCAGCAGAGAATGCCTGGAACAAGAGGATAATTGGTCTGCAAAGGCTGCTTCTCCATCTCTGTTTGTGGTCTCCACCTGCTATAAGACGAATAATTGCAGGGGATTAGTGCACTGGTTTGTTGGTGATAAAAAAATCTTGTAATGCTTTGGAACAGAGAAATATTAATGCTTTATTGCTTCTTCACTTTCTGCTTAAAACCATTCTTTGTTTTTAAAAAGCTTTATTTAGCTTGTACTCTGTTAGCATTAGGAATGCATTCTTTACATCTTTTCTTCTGCATAGTTTTATTTACACTATTGTGATAAGTTCTTAAGATATAAGGGAGTAGGCAGACATTTAAGCTGTAAACTGAGACGCAGTTACTAAAATGGGTCTTGCCAGGCTTACTGCCCACTTGCATGTTTTGTGAGGCTGAATGGGTTGGTGTTCGTAAGAAAAGTATCTGATAAAATGTTCATTTTGGACTGATAAATATTGGGTATGTGCATGTCCCATGTTGTGCACACTCTTGCGTGAAGAGGAGAGAAGAACAAATAAAAGCACTGTACTGAGGCCACCAAGTGTTGAGCTAGTTCTGCGTTGAACCTGCCAAGAGCCTGAAATGGACATGCAGTTCTCCTGTGCTTTCTCTCTCTGCAAGAAGAACTGTGAAGAGTTACTGTCATACATGGGGGGCATTCTTGTGGCTTGTATTTTGATTCTTGGGCCTCCTTCACAAATATGCAATATGAACTGTTGGATTCAGCCCAACTTTTTCTGCTGGTTTATTGTAGTAGAACTCTTTTAGTAAAGAATAAATATTATGAAAGAAACCTAATGAATGAAGTATAGAGAATATAATCCTTTATTGTAGAAATAAAACAGATGCAAAACAGGTTATAGCATTTAGTCTGCACTCCTATTTTCTTTGTTGATTTACAAGAAAATTTACTGGAAGGTGAGATGACTAATCTCTGCCTTATTGTGACAGATAGCACTGCTCTGTTCGACCTTATTACCTTTCACTAAAACTGTTGTTTATGTGGTGAGGTGTGTATGCAGTATGGCTTGTTTAAAATACTTAAATTCATTTAATTGAAAGTGTCATCAGTACTTAAATAAGCAACAGAATAATGTAGACCTTAGTCTCCATTTTTACCCTTTCTCTACTGTTAAGAAAGAGGAATTACATAGACTTTAATCAGATGATCTTGTTGGCATTAGTAAATAGGGAATAGAAAGAAAGTAGAAAGCTTGACAAAGTTTAATTGCAGTCTTTATTCACTATTCACTGTAGTTCACTGTTACCTCTGAGATCAAATGGGGGAATCTGAATTGCCTGAGGGTTCTGTCCTGTGAAAACCATTCCCGAAGGATGCAGTGTTGTCTGGAACAAGCTAAATGAGAGACATGAGCTGTGTTCCTTGCCATGGGGGAGCAGCCAGCTGGCAGAACACTGGCATGTTGAAATCATGCTATGCTGTTGCCTTTTGATAGGAGTCCTGAAGGGAAAAATTGTGATGTTTCTGAATGCAAAGTTAAGCCTAACTTAGTGAAAACAAAGCACTTAGCTTGGGTTTGATGCTGTAATCTGCTTTCTTGGGTTTGCCATCTTTAACTGACTCTTGTTACTGATATGATAGGTAGTTTATTGCCACCAGCTTACTTTGTCTAGCAGCGCAGTCAGTATGCTGGGACAGTTTGATACATGCTGAGAGATCTCTGTCCCCTGCACAATAGTGAATAGGCACAAGTATTTTTAAGATGTCTCTTAAACAGCTTGTTAAAAGCAAAATGGTCCCCTCGCGTAAAAGGTAGCAATTCATAGTCTTATGACAAGGACATTTTAGATACTAGGGAGGTGGTGGGCCCAGTGAT
This sequence comes from Syrrhaptes paradoxus, assembly GCA_013400615.1. Lineage (NCBI taxonomy): Eukaryota > Metazoa > Chordata > Aves > Pterocliformes > Pteroclidae > Syrrhaptes > Syrrhaptes paradoxus. Next base: position 46,370 of record VZTO01021635.1, read on the forward strand.
AGGATATTAATCTTGGAACGTGTCTGTGCTTCATTGGTAAGGTTGTTCTGATGTTTATTTAGGGAAATAATTTTAAATAGTGTCGTGGTTTAACCCCAGCCAGCAAGTAAGCATCACACAGCCACTCGCTCACTTCCCCCAGCAGAATGGGGATGACAATCAGAAAGGTAAAAGTGAGAAAACTCATTAGTTGAGATAAAAACAGTTGACTAAGTAAAACAAAAGCCATGCACACAAGCAAAACAACACAAGGAATTCATTCACTACTTCCCATCAGCAGGTAGTTGTTCAGCCATCTCCAGGAAAGCTGGGCTCCATCGTATGGAACAGTAACTTGAGAAGAAAAACACCGTTGCTCCAAATGTCTCCCCATCCTCCTTCTTCCCTCCAGCTTTATATGCTGAGCATAACATCATATGTTATGGAGCATCCCTTTGGCCAGTTGGGGTCAGCTGTCCCAGCTGTGTCCCTTCCCAGTGTCTTGTGCACCCACAGCTAACTTGTGCGAGAAGCAGAAAAGGCCTTGACTCTGTGTAAGCCCTACTCAGCGGTAACTAAAATATCTCTGTATTATCAACACCGATTTCAGTACAAATCTAAAACGTAGCTCCATACTAGCTACTATGAAGAAAATTAACTCTGTCCCAGACAAAACCAGCACACACAGAGCTGTCTTTGATACTGGCACCTGGCAACTTCTTACCTAAATGGAATCACTTTAAGGAGGTCAACAGTTTGAGGGAAATTTTTTTCAAATGCCTGTTTTTTGTTTGAGGTGGCAGCAATGCTTCCTCTAAAGTAATTGTATTGTTTTTTGTTAATGCAGAGTTAAGAAAGGAAGTCTTTTGGGAGAAAAGGAGGAGGGGGGAAAGCTTCTACAGTTAATAAATGTAGCAAGTAAAAGTTCTGGATATTGTTTAATGTAATTTGAATTTTTTTTAATATATATCTAAGCCAAATTATTTTATAGGAGACTAGCTCCTTAATTTGAAGACTGTTCTGCCTGAAAGGATGGAACAAGATTTGACTAGTTTGGAATTCAGTTTTCTGTTCGTTTTCTCACTGGGGCAAGGTGTGCAATGAATCCAGTTAGAATACAATTAGAAAAGATGCCAGCATCCCAAATTGTCACCGTTGAGCTCCTTAAGTTAGTCTTTTTGCTGTAGTGATTGTATAATAGAAAATTGCAAACCAAAGACAGATACCTTGTTTTATTTTACAATTGGCTCTTTCTCACCTAAAGTTTTCAGAAGGGCTGAGCTTATCTGTTCTTTTTGTTCAGGATTAATTTAACTTTTTAAATAATTACATTCTTACTTGTGTGGCAGGATTTAGAGTTACTTGCAGTGAGGAAAATCTCACACTTACCTGTATATGCTATTGAGAGGGGGAGGATAGAAATAAACCACTTAGATTTCTTCGTTAGAAACCTACATAATAATTATTATTATATTTTCCTAATGTTAAACATAAGCCTAAAATGGAGGAGAGTCTTGGTTTAGAGTTGAGCAAAAAAGGAGGAGCTCTGAAGCGGTGAGCTCCTGCACACCTAGCTATTAAGTTGTGCATGGGTCTCCTGTTTGGTTGGAGCTGTTCTGGTGTTGTAGCTATCTGTATGTTTTAATGACTTGTTAGATAAGGACAAACATTCACAGTATTGCAGGACTGAGCCCTTTAGTTGGTAAGTTTTGTCTAGGTAATAGCACTGTGGAAGTCAGAAGTAAAGCTTAAAATGGACTTTGTTGCAGAAGTGCTTTAAAAGCCTAGGTTGCTGTGGAAATGGGGTCTCTACCCAACTAGTATACAGAATACCCCAAGTAGAAAAGTGTCTACGTTCAAGAGTGTCTTTAAAAAAGCATCTGTCGTGACATACAAGGTAACTGTTTCTAGTCCTGGTCCCATATGGATTTATCTTAATTTTAGCTCTGTCTCAATTGTGAATCCTTAGTGAAGTGCCAAGGTCTTCATCAAAGTGCTAGAGGCTGTTAAACCCGAGGGAACCATGAGATCTCTAAGTGGTAGGACAATATGAGTAATAGAGGGTTAGTGATTTTAATAGTGCATAAGCTATTTTTTTGTTTTCTTTAGGTTTTATTTTAAACAGCTTCCAGTTGATATTTAAATTGCATATGACATAGAGACATCTTCACATACTGATTGTCTGAATATCCTCAGTGGTTAGGTGAAGGTTGATATACATGCAGTACCATGCTTCCTTTCTAGTATATTATTGGTCTACTTCATGTGGAGGATTACCATAATTACCATCTAATGGATAAAGGGGTATAAAGGTCAATCTGTGTATTATTATGTTCTCATGAATTATGGGCCGAGACTTTGACCAAACCTTGAATATACATGCATGTAAACTACATTGGCTTCTGTCAATCTGAAGATGGTTGTAGAATGATAATGTAATGATACATTTGCCAAAAGCAAGAACGGGACTTGCACGTTTTGGAGTAGAAGAAAGATTGTGGGAGGATTATTCTTGTGAAGTTCATAGTGTTTTAAATTAATATGTTGGATAGCTCTGGAAATTAAATTGATTGCTTTGATTTATAGGGGAGAGGGAGGATAGAAAAGAGTAAGATGACTAGATGTCTTCTAAGATTCAAAATTAAAACAAGCTGGCTCTACATACATTTCCAAATAGTCAGTACCAACTTACAGGCTTTTTGGCCTGTTACTGACTCTGAACATTTTTTTTGAACCCTATTTGGTGTTGAACCCTATTACCATTGCAGCATAGCACAGGACTCTAGTCCTTTTTAAAGGAAAACTCAGCACGCCATTGTCAAACAGCCATTTCCAGACCTTTTTCAAACTCGTAATAAGCATTTATTCCAAGTGCTAAAACTGCATCTATAACATTCATAATGTGCCTGTTAAAGATAAGCAGCTCATGGAGAAAATACTCACTTTAATGGAGTCTGAAATCTAAAAATAAGATATTGACCTTTTTATGGAAGAATTCTTGAGTTTCCTGCAACTCCTTTCCTGGGCTGATGGGCTGAGTAGTAGTTATCATGCACATGACGGACATGAATTAAACTTGGTGTTTACCAGAGAGTGTTTTGTTCTGCTGCAGGCTTTTTAGGCTTTTCGGATTGTAGAATAGTCTGATGTAGTACTTACCTAAAAGGTGTATTGCGTGGCAGTCCTCATTGCTTGGAGTAATTTCTGTAATACCTATATAAAAAAGGGGGCTACTGCTGTTCTGTGGATATTGTTGGTGGTTCTTAGTGTGCTACCTCCTTTGTAAAGCAGAGGAGTGTTCTCCTGGGCCTTGCAGCTGCTTTCTCTTGTCAAGAGTAGCCACAGCATCAGTTGGGCAAATGCCCTGGTTTAAAGTCTGCTGAAATCAGAAAATGTCTTTGCTGTCCTCAGTGGTCTTGGTCAGCCTTGTCATTTCTTTTTCCAGGTGTATATTTTGAGGCCTGTAAAGATGGGAGGTGATGTGGCTTAGCTTCTAGAAAAAGAAGTCTGGGAGTCATGGCAACTTTTTTTTCCTTTCTTCAACTTGGATTCAGATGCTTTAGTAAGACATACAGTGTTAAATTCTAGTAGCTTGCAAAATATTCTGAGGTATTAAGAGTTTTTGTTGTTGTTGTTCTGTGTATCATTCTCAGTTAAGTGAAAAGCACTGTATCAACCAAAAATGTCTCTTGCTAGTTTACGAGGTGGTGAAGAACTGAGTTTGTTTGGGGTACTCAATGTTAGGAAGACTGTTAGTAAAGTAACCACCTCCTGATGTGGCTAATATAATATTAAAAAAAAGGCTCAGAAGACATACAGTAACCTGTATTGCAGGAAGGTGGTTTGTCTGTGTTTCCTGCTTTTTGCCACTGTTACTGATTGCTGGGGGCAAGACCGCCATACCTGGAAGAATGTCTACCTTTCTGGATACTTTTTCTCCAGCTCACATCTGAGCTGTTAATCCAAATTCTTTCCACTTTCACTGGAGATGGCGGAAGTCATTGCTAGACCACTCTCCATCATCTTTGGCAAGTCATGGGAATCAGGGGAGGTGCCTGAGGACTGGAGGAAAGCGAATGTCACACCAGTCTTCAAAAAGGGCAAGAAGGAGGACCTGGGTAACTATAGACCGGTCAGCCTCACCTCCATCCCTGGAAAAGTGATGGAACAACTTATTCTTGATGCTCTCTCTAGGCA